>VMDO01037094.1:0-14603 GCA_007922755.1 Pedetes capensis | reverse complement strand
TCACCAGTGATTATCAGTATGTCTTGATTGCATGTTTGATCTATTTCAGATTGCAGAAGCTGATAGAAGTCTTCCCTTTCTTCATTTGTGGCCTTAGTGGTGGGTGCATAAATTTGAATAATAGTCATATTAACTGGCCTTCCTTGTAGGCGTATGGATATTATTCTATCACTGACAACATTGTATTTCATGACAGATCATGAAATGTCTTTTTTGATGATGAATGCAACCCCATTTCTCTTTAGTTTATCCTTCCCAGCATAGTAGACCATATGACTGTCTGACTCAAAATGGCCTATGCCGGTCCATTTTAGCTCACTGGTGCCTAGAATGTCAATGTTTATGTGATCCATTTCTCTTTTAACAATTTCTAATTTGCCTAGATTCATACTATGTACATTCCATGTTCCAATTATTAATGGATGTTTACAGTTGTTCCTCCTCATTTTGAGTCGTGTCACATCATCACATTGAACACCCTGGGGTTTTACTCCATTTTCCTCATCAGGGTATACTCTACTTGGAGGAGGCAACTCTTCCCCAGTAGTCTTTTGAGTGCCTTCCAACCTGGGGGCCTCATTTTCTGGCACTATATCTGACAGTGTTTCTTTGCTATCCATAGGGTTTTCAATGGCTAGTTGTTTCAAGAGTGGCTCGCCAGGTCCTACTCCCTAGTCTGTCTTAGTCTGGAAGCTCAGCTGAAAACCTGTCCACCTTGGGTAACCTTGCTTATGTCTAAGGTTACAGCGGCAGAGCTCTCAGCCTCATCACAACACGCAAGCCCCCACGGCAAACTGACAGACATGTGGGGGCTCTGATGGTAAAATAATTAATACAAGGATGCATATATAGCATAAGAAAAAGAGAAGGAGAATAGAAAGAGGGAAGAGAGTAAAACAAGGAAGGAAACAAATAAAAATTAAAAAAAAAAACTCACGCATACACGCTCCCACCCACGTATAAAATCGCTTATAGTCAGGTGCGGTGGTAAACACCTGCATTCCCAGCAGCTTGGGGGCGAAGGCAGGAGGATCGCAAGCCCAAGATCACAGGCAGCCTGTGCAACCCAGAGAGACCCTGCGTCAAAAAGTAAAAATATGGGCTGGGGGCGCAGCGCAGCTTTCCGCCCACTTGGGAGACCACTTCTGAGAACCAAATCCTCTTGTGGGTGGGATGATATTCAACCCCCCCAGAGAGAGTCTGTAGTAGGTCTGCCATGCACGGCGATTGTGCTCGAAACTGTTCTTATTGTGTCTAATTGTTCCGCAAGACTTCAAGCACTATGCTTGAGGCCCTGAGTTAAACCCTTGAGTACTGAATAAAAAAAAAGATTAAGTAATTTGTTCAGTTATATAACTAGGAAAGACTTGACCCTACAACCAGCCAGCTCTAGTATTTTATTTTCTAACGAATACCTTCTTCCACCCTTAGGGTGTACTTCCTATTCACATAAACTCTTGATCTTCCATCCTCAGTACTCACCAGATGTCAAGGTCAAATATTAGGCAACATGACTTTAAAGAACAAACAAAAAAGGAAGAATTTTACCTAAAGATAAGTTAATTGTGCAGTCACAGGAAATACAGTGGTATTATGAGAAGAAACTATGGGCAAAGGAGTCTCTGCTGGAGAAGTCCCTTCTAGCTCACAAGATATTGACATGCACAGAAACTGTGGCTCAACTTGTCCCCATCTGCTTAGACAATGTGTTCCCGGAGATCAGTGCATCCCTCGTCACCCAGACAACCTGACCACAATTTGTCTGACTTCCTGTCATGGTTCATCTTTTAGTTTCTTTTTTGGCCCTGGAGCTGACACTGTTCACAAGTGTTCTAGAGAGCTGCACCATGATATTTGATGATAGACACCCAGCTTACTTAACCACCTCACTCTGTGGAGTTGGGATACTTGATTAAAGCTCACTTACTCATTCCCTGGGAAGTAATATTTTCAGTTTATCTCATAGAAACAATAGTTCTTCAAATTCAGAGTGGGTGTTTGTTTTCTTAGCAGAAGTAATTTCTTCCAGCTACTTAGAATTAAACTCTAAATCCATGTGCCATTGGTATTTAGGATGGGTATAAGGAAGAATTTCCTAAGAGCCTTATGAGTTATTAAACACTGACATGTGCTACAAAAGAAAACTGAAGGACTCTCTTCCTGAAAATGTCTTTTAAAAAATGGAATCCACTATGGAATCAACCAAAGTGTCCTTCAACAGAAGAATGAATAAACAAACTATGGTACATATATACAATGGGCTACTACTCAGCAATCAAAAAAAAAAAAAAAGAAAGAAAGAAATAAGGCTAAGGCCATTGCAGCAAAATGGATAGAATTGGAGAAAGTTATTTTAAATGAATAAACACAAGCTCAGAAAGAGAAATACCACATGTTCTCACTCATATGTGGGAGTTGAATCAAAATTATAGGAAGGAAAAATCCTATACAAACATCGGATCATAATAAAAGAAAAAAAAAGCTAAGAATGGTGTTATTATAGATGGTCTAGAAAATGCATGTAATAGTTCTGACAAGGTAAAAGGAAAGTCCACTGCAGGAAATGTTTCTATCTTAAACAGAACTGCAACCCAAGGATATATAGAAAAATATTACCATAAAAAGACAAGTATATGGTAGAGAAGTATTTGATGGGGGACGGGTGGGATGGAGGAAGTGTACAAGAGGGTAAGGGGGAACCTATATGAATAATGTACAACAAAATGCATATATGGAAATATCACAATGAAAACCATGTCAGAATGAATCACAGTAAGTTGTGCATTAAAAACTCCCAATAAAATAAATAAGTAGATAAATTGCCTACTAGAATAAAAGTGAATATTCTTCAAAGAAAAAAAATGGAATCCACGAAATTTATTCAGTGTGGGTTGCAGTGGAAATAAAGGTACATACATGGAGGGAAGCAAATGGAATAAGTAATTTCTCAAGGTCTTTTCCATGGTTCACATTCTATGACTCTTGATTAAAATAAATAATATACATTGAAAAAAATTATATCTTATCAATGTGTGAAGGAACCAAAAATAGCATATTCTAGAGGCAATGACAACCACTCATAGTACGCTAAACTAATAGCCCACCATGTGTCTTTCAGCTTGTTGTGCTGTGGGGACTTGTGTGTTGCAGTGATGCTGACAGCTATGCCATTTGTATTTCAGATAACAGCAGGGCCACCCATGGTGGACAGGTTTCAGCTGAGCTTCCAGACTAAGACAGACTAGGAAGAAGGACCTGACAGCCCACTCCTGAAGCAATTGGCCATTGAAAACCCTATGAATAACAAAGAAGCACTATCAAATACAGTGCTAGAAACTGAGCTCCCCAGGCTGGAAATCATTCAAGAGATGACTAGGGAAGAGTTGCCTCCTCAAAGTAGAGTTGGCCCAATGACAGAAATGGAATAAAGCCACTGGGACCTCCTTTTGTTGATGTAGCATGACTTAAAATGAAAAGAAACAGTGACTGCAACATTGGGCTCAAATGTAAAATGATCATGTGCATGGCACAGTGTTGGGTAGTGTTTTGTTTTGGTGTACATAGGTCCTCTTTGAGTTGGATCTGACTCAATGGCACCTCACAAAACAACAAATTAACAGTGTTGCTGCCTCAGAAGAGATCTACTGTTATATTAATTGGAAAGATTGCAATGACACCACAATATTTTAGGAGCTACAGGGACCTATAATTTTAATATATCACTTAAAAATTACACAACAATGAGGGAAAGAGTCCTTTAAAAACGTTCACATTAATTTACTGTTACATTTGATAAAAATAGGAGGGAGGGTACAGACTTTCCAAAATGCTATCTGTGTATTTATAAAAGAATACGAGGAGATAAAGGTAAAAAATTATACCACACTACTTTTAAATGGCAAATAATCTATTTAAGTATTTATCTTTATAGTTCATTGAGGCAATTCATTACTTAATATAGTTGTGCTCCAGAACTTAAGGCTTTGAAAAATAAGAATGCTTTTTTACTTGATGAGCAATGTTGAAGAATTTGCCTCTTTAGCCCCCAAAGTTTATTTAAACCAATAAAGAAGAAATTGTACTTTAACTTTAAAAAAGAGAAAAACTAGAAGTAGGTTTTATGTATTATATTTCTTCATCTTCAATATGAAAGTTGGAAAAGATACAGAATCTTTATGTAGAAACATCTCAAATGATCCTGGAACATTTTCATAGGCTTTGATTTTGTGACACTAGGTACCATATATAATATTATTTTAATATTTTGCCATTTCTTCCTATGAGAAAGCTTGATCTTATTGCTCACTTAACTTAGGTTTGTTATTGTTGTTGTTAGATGCCAGTGAGTTGGATCTGACTCATAGCAAACCTCATTTTTATGGCACTAGTGATCAATCCCAGGTTCCCAAAGAGCACAGAGTGGCACTCTACCAACTGAGCTAAACCCAAACCCTTAACTTAGATAGTAGTCATACTTCTGATTACTTATTGAATAAATAATTTCTGAACACCAAATGTAGGAGTTACCATACTGGCTGGGGGATATAGCAGTGATAAAACAGATAAGGACTTTGTCACCACAGAACTTGCAATTCAATGGGAAAAACATATTGACAAGATGATCACTACACAAGATGTTTCCACATGGTCACACATGTCTCAGGAAGGAAGAGCCTACAGAGAACAAAATGTTGCACAAATTTACAGAGCAAAAGAGAAAGATACATGGAATGGGGCTGGAAGGCAGATTCTACCAAAACTGAGGACATGTTGACAAGTATGAAGCAGAGTATTTTGTTTGGCATATAGATAAAAAAGAAAGGAAGAGCAGAAGAGAAAATAGCAAGTGATGGACAGGTTAGGGTAAAGCAAGAGAAAAATAAAAAGTAGACTATATGAAGAAGAAATGAACTGATTATAGAGAGAGGAGGAATATGGAACAGTATGAAACTGCAAATATATATCTTAAATGCTGTTAGGATGGATATGCAAGCTTCCAAAATTAGAGGCTGGGCACCTTACATGCAGGTCCTTTGAGAATTCATATGTCTGACTCATAGTGAGACCTCAGATAATATAAATGAACTGTGAGAGAAGAATAAGATCAAGGTTGTCAATTCTTTTACACTCCTACCATCAAGACTAGGTTCTGTTTCACTTTCTTCTGAATCTGGCCTGATATATGAGTAATTGATAGAGTACAGTGGAAGAAACATTGTACCAGTTTAGCTCCAATACTTCAAGAAAACTAAGTTTGTGCTTTTTCCTTTTAATTTCTTAGCTTTATGTAAGTGCTCTGCTGAATCTTCAAGAAAAAGCATACAGGAGGCAAAGAGGGCTATGCAGCTACATGAAGAAGTGTGGCCCTTCCAATATACCTTCCAAAGTACACAGCATGTGAATAAAGTTGCTTTGGGTGATCCAGATCCCTTCCCCCACTTGGTCAAACATTCTCAAGTGACGCTGCATAGAACAGGAGAATCACCAAGCTGAGCCCTGCCCAAATTCTTAACCAAAAAAATTATGCAGGTTAAATATTGTTTCAACGCCTATACTGTAGGCCTGTGGCATCTGATCCCGTCAGATCTCGGTAGCTAAGCAGGGTCCGGCCTGGTTAGTACTTGGATGGGAGACTGCCTGGGAACACCAGAAGCCATAGACTTGGGAGAAGGACCTGGCAACCTCCTCCCAAAAATCAATCTGCCATTGAAAACCCTATGAGCAGCAGAGAAGCACTGACAATAGTGCTTCCCCTGTCATACAGAGGTTACTATGAGTCAGATACCGACTTGACAGCACCTAACAACAACAACAAATATTGTTTCAAGCCACCGAGTTTGGGAATTTGTTACAGAGCAATAGATAACCAGAGCAGTGTTTGTGACCAGAAGTGAGGTGCTCTAATTAAAAAATCCAAAACTGGGGACATCAGCAAAGGCTCCAAGCAGAATGAAACTAGAATGGCCTCACTGAGGCTGTTAGCAAAAGTTGGAAAAGCCTTGGGGAGATTGTACAAATATACTTGAAAGACAACGAGGAGAATGTTATTGGGACAAAAGAAAAGGAATCCTGTCAGAAAGTTTTATGACTTGTAGTAATGAAGAAAATAAGAAATGCACTTAACTAATGGAGAGTGATTGAACTAAGGGGATTTCACAACAGAAACATTTGCTGAAATGTTGAAATGCTGAAATGTTAGCTATTCTAGCTATATAAAAGAGTCTAATCTATGATAAAATATAAACAGAGAAGTGGGAATTGCTCAATCTTTGAACAGAATTTAGAAGACCTACTCAGTACTCAGGACAATCTTTCTAGATAGCAAAAGAGACTTAAAGTCAGAAATAGCCTTAGTGCAAAACTTAAGCTCAAGACTAGGGCTCTGGGAAAAATTGAAGGCAAGGTGGGGCTTTTAAGATCCCTTGCTAAGTGCAGAAAAAAGATATAAGTTATCCTCATAGATCTTCTTTTTCAGGCCATAGTATTTTTAAAAATCTTAAGAATCTTTTTCCAAAAGCCTCGCTGTCTCGTGAGGTAAGATGAGTGTGGCTTTTGTCTAATACAGTGAAAATTAATTGGATATATGAAATAACTAGAAAGTTTTAGGAGATTTGTATGAAGTGAAAAACTGTCATTTTAAATGAAAACAGACATAGACAGTTCAAAATGGAAAGAAAGAAAACTTTGATGTTTGGCTTCCTAGACTCCTATGGACAGGAAGTAAGATACAAACCTGGTGCCTTTCTGATGGAAAAGGATGGATGACTCAAATCCATCAGATGTGCATCCAAATATGACCGAGAGTATTGCCAAGGAATCTGGATACAGCCCAGAGCATGGAGTTGGCAACAGGTACCTGACTGGATTCAGGGTGGCTGTGAGTCAGTGCCTGCTTTGTGCTCCCTCTTTTCCCACAGTTTGAAAGACACAGTCTATTGTGGTTGCCCTACCTGTGTCTCTCATGTTGGGTACCTAGGGTACAGATGACTTCTGTCTAACTCACAGATGTTCACAGGAAGAGAAACTTATCTGGAGTAACCCCTCTAGAGGAGGTGCCTCCAAATCTGTTCCTGACTCAGATAAATAGATTCTGGACTTTGACATGATACCACAGTGGGGATAAGAGTTTGGGCACCTTGCAGAGCCTGAATACATTTTGTATGTGGAGGAAATGTACATAATTTGTGGCTCTAGCAGAGCAAATTGGTGCCTCTAAAGTCTCTGATATATTTCCCACTGAGAGATTGGATCTATTTTCCTTCCCACTGAATCTACACTGGATTGAGATTTCTTTTGGCATATGTCTTGGTGGGATAGAGTGATACTTTGCCAACTCCAGGGCTGAACTTGTAGGGGACTGAAGGTTCCTACCTTGAACTCTGAAAGCTCTGATAGCACATGGAAGAGACCTAGGACTTCATGAAGAGGCAAAGGACTCCAGCTCAGTTTGGCATTCCAGACAGCACCATCCATGTGCCAGGCATAGGACTGAAGCTGTTTGGACCTTCTGGAACAGTTCCACTGAATTCTACTGAGCAATGCCAGTCAATGTCAAGTAGGGAAAACCACCTAGCAATGCCAGTCCAAGTTCTAATCAACAAAATCATGAACTAGAATGAAATGCATTTTGTCTCCAGCCGCTCTATTTTAAGATAATTTTTGAACAGGGTACAATGCAAAGATAAAGACATAAAACAAGAACTCAGTCACTAGAAAACATTTTACCAATGTCTGTGGGAGTTTCAGTAAGGGATAATGGCATGGCCCCCTTAGAAACTGAATTAGGAGAACCTGAGTACATTATATATATTTATATCAAGAAAAGGAACAGATGAATAAAAGATAGATGCTTTGGTAATAAGGAGCAATAACCCCAAGGTAAATAAGAACATTTATAGGTTTATAATCTACATAAACCAAGAGCTGATGACTGGTAAATCTCTGAGTAATGAATGTGAGTAATGAATACTGGTATATGTAATGATTGAATGTGAGTAGTGAGTAATTATATTGGTATATGTAATGAATGATTGTAACCATTATCATAAAAAATTTTGTATAGTAATGGTCTTGGATGAACTTGGGGAATGGATTAGTTGAAAATTCAGAGCTATTAGTTTTTTTCCTGAGATGTAAACTTCCCTCAAGTCTAAAACTTCCCCTGTTTTTTGATATAGGATACAGTTTTAATTAATTGTATCAATGCATTAAGCAATACTTATTGTATCATCTGCAGCCATAACACCCTGGCATCCAATCCCACCTGATCTCAGAAGCTAAGCATGGTCAGCCTAGTTAGTCCTGGGATGGGAAACCACCTGAGAATACCAGATGCTGCTGGCTAGGAAGAAAGACCTGGCAAGCCACTCCCAAAATGATTCTCCACTGAAAACCCTGTGAATAGCAGAGAAGCACTGACATGGTGCTGAGCATGGCACTGTTTTGTGGTGTGCTTCAGGTCTTTGTGAGTTGCACCTGACTCTGCGGCACCTGACCACCACCACTACAACAACAACAACAACAACAACAACAACAACAACAACAACAACAACAACATTGTATCATCTGCTTATGAAGGTTCAATGCAAATTTCTGTTATGAATACAAGGAAACAGATACTGTTCTTGTGCTTAAAGGACTTATATAATGTAGAAAGGATCAAATGAGGACTAACGTGACTTCAATGCACAAAATAAGACAATGATTTTTGTCACTTGTAGAGAGTTGGCTGAATATACATTTTTGGAACCTAATTAAGAAATTCTTTAGGTTTAAGATGCAAGAAGGCAGTCCTTGAACAGACAAGGGTATAAGGCAAAGATAAAGAAATAAAACAAGAATTCAGTCACTAGAAAACATTATACCAATGTCCCTGTCAGAGTTTCAGTAAGACTCACGATATCCTGAGCCTTAGCAACTTCAATAAGCTTTTAGATCCAGAAAGATACTAGATACATTTGGAAGTAACTAGAAGTGATCACGAAATGAACCCAACAGAGAAAATTAGAAAGCAACCTGACAATAGAACCAATATGGTCAACTGAAGTATCTATAAACCCAAGAAATGTCACTGCCCCACATTCCAATAAAATCTCTGTTGGATAGAATTTGTCTATGACCTCAAGAGGGACATAGCTGCTGGAACCCCAGGGCCAGTGTTCCACTTGGCTTCACTTCTGAGCTCTTCTTTTCATCCAATCCTCCTCTTCTAACAAATTGATTGTTGCTCCATCTGCCTTCACATCTTCCCAGTTCCAGTCTTATCATGTGTGATAATAGACACACCTCAGGAAGTTTTCTTTTATTATTGTAAAATAGGGACTCCCTCATTATTCACTATCCCACATTATCTTGCAGCTGCAGCTGGCCATATTAGATTATTTTCTCCAAGGAGACATAGAAAAACTCCTTGAGTTGGTTAGGAAAGATAGTTGTTTCCTTCGAGGAGAGATTTGTTAAGCTGTCTCTTTTCCCTTTTTTCCACCTTGAATATAAATGTGATGTCTGAAGTTGCAACATCAATCCTGCAACAACAAGGCAGCAGCCGTGAAAATGAAATGCAGACACACTGAGGATGATGGGGAGGTAAGATGGAGAAATCTGAGCCATTGATGAGATTGAGTTTCCAAATTATCCATGAGACTTCTTATTAACAGTATAGTAAACATACTTACTGAAGCCATGGTTGGGCAGGTTTTCTGACACGGCAGAATGAAACCCTAACTGATGTAGTTATCATTTTGCTTCTTTAAATCTATAATGCAATTGATTGTAAGTTATATCATTATTTTATATACTGTTGAATAAGACAATATACTGAAAGCTGGTAGTAATACAAAGGTTTCTATCACTTGTAATTTGGGTTTTATATTTCTTTTTCTTTTCTTTCTGTTTTTTTTTCTTCCTTTCTTTCTTTCTTTTCAGTATTGGGGACTGGTTTGCATGTGTGAGGACCTGATAGATCACTATATACTTATTTTTATTTTTGAGACAGGGTCTCACTATCTTGTACAGGTTGCCTCTGGCATCAAACCTGTGATATTGTTGCCTCAACTCAGTTTGGTTTTATAATTCTTCACGTCTCTTTTCAATTTAAAAAGATACAAATTTTTCTCATATGTTCCACTTACAAATATGTTAAAATAGGTTGAATAAATTTGTCAAAGTGCCCTAAAAGTTCCACACATTCAAGGTACTTCTCAACTGAATAATTTTGTGACTCATAGTCTTCAGTTTTCATGATTTTTTTATATAATAACATCTTTTGTCCTCAACATGTGAATGATACCATATTTGTTAAGCTCATTTACAAAATAATGCCAGTTTTGCACTCTTGAATCTCCTTTGCATATGTGTAGAGCAAATCAATTTTTGAAACTGCATTTTGAGAATGTTGCTAAGCACTAAGATTAATGACTTCCAACACCCTCTTTCTACACTATAGTTTCCTAGGAGTAAAAGGAGTGTAGATCGATTTTCCTTGGGATTTTCTTCCAAGGTACTGTCACCCATTCTGAAAGTTCTAACTTGCTGGTAGCTGATTGTTGCACATTTTGTGGAGATTATGAGTGCTTTGGGGCTGGGGTTTAGCTCACTTGGTAGAGTGCTACTCTGCACTCCCTGAGGACCTGGGTTCTATCCGTGAGCACTGCAAAAACAGGAGAAGGAAGTGACAATCCACACCCCAAACAATCCCAAAACAATTATCCATTGAAAATCCTATAAGGGTTGTTGTGAGTCAGACTGGACTCAAAGGCACCTAACAACAACAACAACATGAGTACTTTATTTTCTGCGTAATCGACAAAATCTCTATAGACTAAGACAGACTGCTCCTGCAGATGGTGTGAAGCACTGCCATCCTGAGTTCTGGAGGGAGCACTGCTTCCCGCCGTATCAACTTCACCCGGTGGAACTGGGTGCCCACAGTGCACATACAAGAACATAAGAGGTTTTTTTGTTTTTTTTTGTATGAGGATTTGAATCCAGGGTCTTGTGCCTGCTGGCTTTGTAGGTGCAGGACCGCCGTGCTGTGCCCCCAGACCACATTTTTTACTTTTTGAGACAGGGGCTTGCTGGGTTGCACAAACTGCCTCTGATCTTGGGCTTGTGGTCCTCCTCTCTCCGCCCCCCAAGCAGCTGGGATTGCAGGCGTGCACCACCGCACCTGACTAGAAGTGTTTTATATGTGTGTGCGAGCGTGTATGCATGGTTTTGTTTTTGTTTTTGTTTTGATTTTTTGTTTGTTTGTTTCTTGGGGTTTTTGTTTTGTTTTTGTTTAGTTTGGTTTAGTTTTTTTTTTGTTGTTGTTGTTTGTTTTTGTTGTTTTGTATGGGGCTTTGAAACCAGGGTCTTGAGCCTATTCGCTTTGTAGGTGCTGGACGGCCGCGCTGCGTCCCCAGCCCATATTTATACTTCTTGACACAGGGTCTCGCTGGGTTGCGCAGGCTGCCTGTGATCTTGGGCTTGCGATCCTCCTGCCTCCACCCCCAAGCTGCTGGGAATGCAGGTGTATACCACCGCACCTGACTATAAGCGATTTTATACATGGGTGGGAGCATGTATGCGTGAGTTGTTTTTTTTTAATTTTCTTCCTTTCTTGTTTTACTCACTTCCCTCTTTCTAGTCTCCTCTTTTTCGTATGCTATATATGCGTCCTTGTATTAATTATTTTACGATCAGAGCCCCCACACATCTGTCAGTTTGCCATGGGGACTTGCGTGTTGTGATGAGGATGAGAGCTCTGCCACTGTAACCTCACACATGAGCAAGGTTACCCATGGTGGACAGGTTTTCAGCTGAGCTTCCAGACTAAGACAGACTAGGGAGTAGGACCTGGCGAGCCACTCTTGAAACAACTAGCCATTGAAAACCCTATGGATAGCAAAGAAACACTGTCAGATATAGTGCCAGAAAATGAAGCCCCCAGGTTGGAAGGCACTCAAAAGACTACTGGGGAAGAGTTGCCTCCTCCAAGTAGAGTATACCCTGATGAGGGAAATGGAGTAAAACCCCAGGGTGCTCAACGTGATGATGTGACACGACTCAAAATGAGGAGAAATAACTGTAAACATCCATTAATAATTGGAACATGGAATGTACGTAGTATGAATCTAGGAAAATTAGAAACTGTTAAAAGAGAAATGGAGCGTATAAACATTGACATTCTAGGCATCAGTGAGTGAAAATGGACCGGCATAGGCCATTTTGAGTCAGACAATCATATGGTCTACTATGCTGGGAATGATAAACTAAAGAGAAATGGGGTTGCATTCATCATAAAAAAAGACATTTCAAGATCTGAAATACAATGTTGTCAGTGATAGAATAATATCCATACGCCTACAAGGAAGGCCAGTTATTATGACTATTATTCAAATTTATGCACCCACCACTAAGGCCACAAGTGAAGAAAGGGAAGACTTCTATCAGATTCTGCAAACTGAAATAGATCAAACATGCAATCAAGACATACCGATAATCACTGGTGACTGGAACGCAGAGGTTGGAAACAAAGAAGAAGGCCCAGTAGTTGGAAAATATGGTCTTGGTGACAGAAACAAAGCTGGAGATTGCATGATAGAATTTTGTCAGACCAATGACCTTTTCATTGCAAATACATTTTTTCAACATCATAAATGGAGACTATACACATGGACTTCACCAGATGGAACATACAGGAATCAAATTGACTATATATATGGAAAGAGACGATGGAAAAGCTCTGTAAAATATGTCAAAACAAGACCAGGTGCTGACTGTGGATCAGACCATCAACTTCCCATATGCAAGTTCAAACTGAAGCTGAAGAAAATTAGAACAAGTATAGGAGAGCCACGGTATGACCTTGAGTATATCCCACCTGAGTTCAGAGACCACCTGAAAAATAGGTTTAATGCATTAGACACAAATGACAGGAGACCAGAAGAGTTGTGGCATGACACAAAAGATATCATTCAAGAAGGAAGCAAAAAGTTCTTAAAAAGACAAGAAAAAAAGAAAAGACCAAATTACATGTCAAGAGAGACACTGGACCTTGCCCTTGAACATCGAGCAGCTAAAGCAAAAGGAAGACATGATGAAGTTAAGGAACTAAACAGAAGATTTCAGAAGGCAGCTCAAGAAGACAAAAACAAACATTATAATGACATGTGCAAGCAGCTGGAGGCAGAAAACCAAAAGGGAAGAACACGCTCCGTGTTTCTCAAGCTTAAGGAAGTGAAGAAAAAATTCAAGCCTCATGTGGCAGTAGTGAAAGATTCTACAGGGAAAATATTAAATGACCCAGGAAACATCAAAAGAAGATGGGAAGAATACACAGAGTCATTATACAAGAAAGAGTTGGTAGATGACCAACCATTCCAAGAGGTTGCATATGAAGAGGAACCAATGGTGTTGAAGGATGAAGTGGAAGCTGCCTTGAAATAACTGGCAAAACACAAGGCTCCAGGAATTGATGGGATACCAATAGAGATGTTTCAATAAACAGATGCAGCACTGGAGGTGTTAATATGTTTATGCCAACAGATTTGGAAAACAGCTACTTGGCCAACTGACTGGAAGAGATCCATATTTGTGCCTATTCCCAAAAAGGGGGATCCAACTGAATGTACAAACTATCAGACAATATCATTAATATTGCACACCAGCAAAATTCTACTAAAGATCATTCAGAAGCGACTGCACCAATACATAGACAGGGAATTACCGGAAAATCAAGCAGGATTCAGAAGAGGGCGGGGAACTAGGGACATCATTGCTGATGTCAGGTGGATATTAGCTGAAAGCAGAGAATATCGAAAAGATGTCTATCTATGTTTTATTGACTATGCAAAAGCATTTGATTGTGTGGATCATAACACATTATGGATAACACTTCGGAAAATGGGAATACCAGAACACCTAATTGTGCTCATGAGAAATCTGTACATGAACCAGGAGGCAGTTGTTCGAATAGAACAAGGAAACACTGAGTGGTTTAAAGTTGAGAAAGGTGTGTGTCACGGCTGTATACTTTCACCCTATCTCTTCAATTTATACGCTGAGCAAATAATCCGAGAAGCTGGACTTTATGAGGAAGAATGTGGCATCAAGATTGGAGGAAGACTCATTAGCAACCTGCGTTATGCAGATGACACCACTCTGCTTGCTGAAAATGAAAAGGATTTAAAACATTTACTGATAAAGTTCAAAGATCATAGCCTTCCATATGGGTTACGACTAAACATCAACAAAACAAAAATCCTTACGACAGGGTCAGCACACAACTTCACAATAAAAGTTGAAAAGATTGAGGTTGTCCAAGATTTTGCTTTGCTTGGCTCTATAATCAACACACATGGAAGCAGCAGTCAAGAAATCAAAAGGCGCATTGCTCTAGGAAAAGTTGTCGCAAAAGATCTCGTTAGAGTATTGAAAAGCAAAGATGTCACATTGAAGACGAAGGTGCGTCTGACTCATGCCATGGTATTTTCAGTGGCATCATATGGTTGTGAAAGCTGGACATTGAACAAGAGAGACAGAAAAAGAATTGATGCTTTTGAATTGTGGTGCTGGAGACATCTATTGAATATACCATGGACTGCCAAAAGAACCAACAGATC
>VMDO01037093.1:0-14599 GCA_007922755.1 Pedetes capensis | reverse complement strand
TTAATCACAGCCTGGAGCTATATTAATAAATGTTGTCTCAACAATATCCACAATTATACTGAAGGCAAGGAGAATATCAAGCTGTTAAAATAGCTATAGAATACAATAAGTTAATAGGGCTGGGGTTTAGCTCAGTTGATAAGAGTGCTGCTCTGCAGTCTCTGAGGAACTGTGTTCAATCTCCATCACCACAAAAAAACAGGAAAAGGATCTGGCAATCCACTCCTTAAACAATCAGCCAGTAAAAACCCTATGAGGGTCTCTATGAGCTGGACTCAACTTGATGGCACCTAACAGCAACAACAAATATATATATATATATATGAACATACGTACATACATACATACATACATACATACATATATGGGCTGGGATTTAGCTCAGTTGGTAGAGCGCTGCACTGCAGTCTCTGAAGTCCCCAGTTCAATTCCCAGCACCACAAAAATGGGAGAAGGGCCTGGCAATCCACTCCCAAGGCAATCCCGAAATAGTCAGCCATTGAAAACCCTATGAGGGTCGCTATGAGTCAGATACCGACTCGATGGCACCTAACAACAACATATACATATATATATATATATATATATATATATATATATATGCCATTAGATACTTTTGTTTTGTGTATTTTCTAAGAATTAACAGTGTAAAAAGTTTTGCACTGATTATATGTGAATTCCCTGCAGAAATGACACCCACTTCTTATTTTTAATCAGTCATTTTGAAATTAGTATATGGCTTAAAAATCAAATACTCAGTAAAGCTTAAATTGAAAGAACAGTCACCCATTTAATTCTATTCCATCACTCATCCTTGCCCCCTAACAATGTCTCACTTCTAGCTTTCTTCATTTTTTTAAATTTGCATATTTAACTTATATTGATATTTCTTGAATTTTCACATTTAGGTACTGCCAACTAGTTTTCTTCCAGAAGATAACTATTTTGTTTAGTTAGAAATCTCCTCTGTACCTACTACACAGATTGTTCTAGTATCATTTTATCACAAGTATTATTTAGACCAATCCGGTTCTCATCATCATATTGTAGATTTTCTTTAGAGCTAAAATGTGTGGTATACTATGAATAATTTTTCTTTTGCTTTTTTGTACTTTCTTGATGACATAACTCTGAAAGTCTTCTGTGTATCTTCTCCAATTTAGATTGGTTACAAATGTTGTCTGGGAATGTGCCTTTAAAAGCCTCCTAGGTTATGGCACTCTCTCTCTCTCTCTCTCTCTCTCTCTCTCTCTCTCTCTCTTTCTCTGTTTTTTTTGTTTGTTTGTTTGTTTTGTTTTGTTTGCTATACTGGGAGTTGAATGCAGGGCCTGACACATACTTTGCAAGTGCACTGAGCTGCACACCCATCCCATTTTTTCTTTTTTATTTTTCTCTTTTTACTTTTTTGAGACATGGTCTCCCTAAATTTCCCAGACTGCCTCTGGTCTCCAACTTGCGATCCTCCTGCCTCCACCTCCCAAGACACTGGGGTTACAGGTGTGCGCCACTGCGCCTGGCTGCTTTCTTTTTTCATGTCTTAACCTGTACTTCTGGATCACTCCTGTTTTTCTAAGTTACATTAAGTGATTGAGAACAAAGAAATCTTTTTGTATATGAAAATATCTTTATTTTGTTTTCTTAAAGAATTTGTTCTATGCATAGAAATAAAAGATAAACAATTATCTATTAGAATTTAGGATATTGCTTTGCTACATTAGGAAATCCTCTTTTACTAATGAAAGTTTCAATGCTATTGTGATCTTCAGTCTTTTATATGTGAGTTATTTTAATAATAACTTTACTAGGATGTAATTTGCATATATACAATTCACTCAATTAAAACATAAACTTCAGAGATTTTTAATGTATTCAGAATGATGCAACCATCACCATATCCAACTTTGCAACATTTTCAATATCCAAAAATAGACTTTCAACAATTTGCAGTAACTCTTCATTTCTCTACATTTTCCCCAGCATAGGCAACCATCATTCTACTTTTCATCTCTATTGATTTGCCTCTTCTGGACAATTCCTATAGATGTTATCGTTGTTGTTATTGTTGTTGTTGTTGTTGTTGTTGTTAGGTGCTGTCAAGTCTGACTCATAGTGATCCTATGTACAACAGAATAAAACACTCCCTGACTCTGTGCCAGGCACGTGATCGTTTTTATGATTAAGCTCATTGTTGTAGCCACTGTGTTAATCTATCTAGCTGAGGGTTTTTCTTTTTTTCATTGATCTGCCACTCTCCCAAACATGATGTCTTTCTCCAGGGATTGGTCCCTGTTTCTTATAAATGAATTATATAATATGTAGTCTCCTGTGATTGGCTTCTTTATAGGGATATGTTTTTAAGGTTTAAAAAGGAATTAAAAACTTCCTCTGTTTTAGTGCCAAATTACATTCCATTGTATAGATATCCTTCATTTCATCTGCCCATTCATTCATTGATAGATGCTTGCTTTGTTTATGGTTTGGGGCTACTATGCATAACACTAATATGAACATTTATAAAGTTTATAGGTATCCTGGGGCCTGCAGCCATAGCCCTGTGGCATCTGATCCTGTCAGACCTCGGAAGCTAAGCAGGGTCGGGCCTGGTTAGTACCTGGATGGGAGACCACCTGGGAACACCAGAATCTGTAGGCTTGGGAGAAGGACCTGGCAACCCCCTCCCCAAAATCAATCTGCCGTTGAAAACCCTATGAACAGCAGAGAAGCACTGACAATAGTGTTTCCCCTGTTGTACAGAGGGTCGCTATGAGTCGGATACGGACTCGACAGCACCTAACAACAACAACATAGGTATCCTAATTTTCCTTGGATACATATCTAAAATTTGAATTCCTGGGGCATTTGGTGATTTATTTACAAGTTTTTGAGAAATTGCTGGTATAGCTGGATCATTACATTTCTTCAAGTAGTTGAGGACTTGCCTCATCCTCACCAGCACTTGTTACTATCTGGTCAATCAGCCTTTCAAAATCCTATGAGGGTGACTGTGAGTTGGACTCCACTCAGCAGCACAAAAAGAATGATCATAAATGTCATAGTAAGAAGGAGTATTTCATTGTTATTATATTTTGATTTGCATTTGCCTAATGAATAAGAGGGGCTGGGATTTAGCTCAGTTGGTAGAGCGCTGCGCTGCAGTCTCTGAGGTCCTGAGTTCAATTCCCAGCACCACAAAAATTGGAGAAGGACCTGGCAATCCACTCCCAAGGCAATCCCGAAACCATCAGCCACTGAAAACCCTATGAGGGTCGCTATGAGTTGGATACCAACTTGACAGCATGTAACAACAACAACAACAATGAATAAGATGTTGACTATCCATTCATGTGTTTGTTGGTCACTTAATAACTTCTTTGTAGAATTATCTATTGAGGTCCTTTCCTTATTTTATATTGAATTGCCATCTTTTTTATTACTGAATTGTAAGAATTATTTATATATTCTGAATTCAAATCTAACCATATTTGATTTGAAAATATTTTCCCCCGGTTTATGCATTGTCTTTTTTTGGTGTGTGATGGTATCCTTCAAAGTGTAAAGATTTTTATTTCGATTAGGTCCAGTTTATCCATTTTTTCAACTCTTACTTTTGCTTTTCTAGCAAGAATTTTCTTAACCTAAAGACACAAAGATTTACTCCAATATTTTCTGATAAGTATTCTATCATGTAACTCTTATACTTAAGCCTATAATCCATTTTGAGATAACTTTTGTACATAGTATAATAGAAATTCCAAGTTCATGTGGACTACTGCTTGGCCCAACATAGCTTTTTGGAAAAACAATTCCCTCTCCATTGAATTTTATTGGCACCGTGTCTAAGAGCAATTGACCACAGATGTGAGAGTTTATTTCTGGACTCTAAACTCGGTAGCACTAATTTATATCTGTCCTTATTGTAGTACCACATTGTTTTGGGTAGCATGGCTTTATAGTGAGCTTTGAAATGGAGAAATATGAGTCCACCAAGTTTGTTCTTTTTTAAGATTTTTAAAAATTTTGTGTGCTATACATTTCCATATGAATTTTAGGGTCATCTCAATTTCTGATGAGAAGGTAGCAGGGCTTTTGTTAGGGACATCATTGAGTCTATAGTTCAACTTGGAACTATCATCTTCTCATGCATGAACGTGTATTTAGTTAGTTTTTTTAATGATAGTTTGTACTTTTCAGTGTGTAAGTCACGTAATTCTTACATGTATTCTTGACTATTTTATTCTTTTCACGCTGCATTAAATGAAATCATTTCTAATTTTATATTCATTGCTCATTGCCACTGTGTAGAAATGAAATCCATTTTATATGCTCTACATTTTTTTTTCCCTGTAACATTAAACCCATTTACTAGTTTTCATAGTCAAACTTGATTTGATGGCACCTAACAACAACAACAACAACAACAACAACAACAACAGTGTGCTTTTTTTCTAGTGAATACCTTAGGATTTTCTGTACCAAAGATCATGGCTTCTGCAAATAGAAATAATTTTATTTCTTCCATTTAAATCCTGATAATTTTTATTAATTTTTCTTGTCTGTCTAATTTCCCTGGCAGGCTAGGGTTCAGCTCAGTTGGAAGTGTATAACTTTGCTCTCTGTGAGACCCTGTATTCAATCCCCAGCACCACAAAAAATGGGAGAAGGATATGGGAGTCCACTCCCAAAACAATCTCAAAACAATCAACCTTTGAAAACCCTATGAAGGTCATTGCTATGAGTTGAACCCAATTTGACCTAACAATAATAATAATTTCTCTGGCATGTTTGTTTATAGAAAAAACACCAGCTTTTTTCACATATGATAACTGTGGGTTTTTCATACATGTCTTTATCAGATTGAAGAAGTTCACTTTTATACATAGTTTGCTAGTGTTTTTATTATATACTGCTATTGAATGGTGTCAAAAGCCTGTTTAGAGTCTGTTGAAATGCCCTTGCCATTTTTGTCTAATTTTAAGTCATATCACTGCAGCATCTAGTCTCAAAGATCTTGGAAGCTAAGCAATGTTAAGCCTGGTTAGTACTTGGATGGGAGACCACTTGGGAATAACTGGTGCTGTAGTCTTGTGAGAAGGACCCAGCAGCCTACTCCCAAAACAATCAACCATTGAAAACTCTAAGAATAGCAGAGAAGCACTAACAAAAGTGCCTGCGTGGCGCAATGTGGGCGCAATATTCTGATGTATATAGGGTCATCAGGAGTCAGATCTGGTTCAATGGCAACTAATAACCACATTCTATTGATCAAGTGTATTACAATAATTGATTTTTCCATTGGTAAGCTAAAATTCTTTTTATGTTACTGAATTTGATTTGCTATATTTATTTATGTTTGTTCTGCCACTGAGATACACCCCAGCCCTTTTATAATTTTAATTTTTATTTTGAGAAATAGTTTCACTATGCTGTGCAGGCTAGGTTTTGTATATATGCTAATGATATTGCTTCCACCTCTGGAGTTGCTGGGATTAAAGGAATGAGCCATCATGCCCAGCTATCTCCTTTCTTCTTGCTTTACTTACTGCTTGTGTTCTTGTGGCATGCACACATTTTTTCATTGTCTTTCTGAAATATTAGGTTCTTAATTTGAAATTTCTCTCACGTTTTATATAATCACTTCCATCTATAAATTTCTAAGTACCTCTCTCATTGAATTTCATAAATTTTGTTATGATTTTCATTTTAATTTTTCTCAAAGTATTCTCTAATTTTTCTTGTGATTTCTTCTTAATCATACATAACCCACTACTCATTTTGAAAGTGTGGTAATTTCCACATACTTGCAAATTTCCTGATTTCCTTCTACTTGGGTATTTTTTCCCATTTTTTAAAGAAGTTATTTTTTATACTTTCAATGATTTTAAATTTATAGAATCTTGATTTATAACTTAGTGTGTACTTGAGAAGCACTTGCGTTTTCCTGTTGTTGGGTGGAATGTTATAGATGTCTGTTAGATAAAGTTTTTCCTACAGTTGTTCAAGTTTTCTATTCCTTACTGACCTACCAAGTAGTTGTACTTATTATTGAAGTAGAGCATTAAAAATTTCAAATATTATTGGTGATTATATTTCTTGCAATTTTGTCAGGTTTTGCTTCAGATAGTTTGGGGTTTTGATTTTAGGTGGACATGTGTATAATTATCTTTCTGAGAGATTAATCTTTTCTTCATTATAAAAATCCATCTTTATCTCTCATACTGTTTCTTTTAAAATTTGTCTAATTTTAATATTGGGTTGGGCTTTAGCTCAGTTGGTAGAGCGCTGCTCTGCAGTCTATGGCATTCTGAGTTTGATTCCCAGCACCGCAAAAATGGGACAAGGACATGGCAATCTGCTCCCAAGGCAATCTAGAAACAATCAGCCAGTGAAAACCCTATGAGGGTCTCTATGAGTTGGACATGACTTGAGGGCACTTATCATCAACAACAATTTTAATATTAGTCCAACTTTTTTATCATTTCTGTTTGCAGGATATATCTTTTCTAGGCTTTTAATTCCATGTGTTGTATCTTTGAATCTAAAGTAAATCTCTTAGAGATGACATAAAATTGGATCTTACCTTTCTAGCCAGTTTACTACTTTGAATTGGACGTTTAGTCCATTTACGTTAAATGTTATTATTGATATATTTGGATTTCTGTTTGGCATGTGTTTTTCATGTCTTGTGTCTTTTTGGTGTATCAGTTGCTTATTTCCTATTTTCTTTGCCTTCAGTGAACATTTTCTAGCTTAATATTTTAATTCCATAAATAGATTCTTTCACTGTCTTTTTTCGTTGTGATTGCCCTGCAATATGAAATACATACCTCAGCTTCCAAGACTTTCCTTCAGATTTATACTGTCATTATGTATAAAAATATTACTATTAAATATCTATTTGCTTTCTTCCTGTTTTGTGGTATTATTTCTGTACTAATGACATTACTGTTACAAAGCCAACAATGTATTGCTCTTATATAATTTTATATCTTTACAGAAGACAAGGAAGGTACAATTGAGAATATATGTTAGAATCACTTCCTTTTTACACAGTTTGTTATTTATTCATTTATTTCTGTGGCTGAGATAAAATATGATGTCATTCCTTACTCCGATATGGTTTCAATTCTTACTTTCTTTGTGCTATTATTATCAACTATTCTACACTTCTGTGTGAGTCCAAGAATATAGTTATTTACACATTATTTTATATAATTCCTTTATGAATATACTAAGAGAATAAATGAGAATTATACAATTGCATCATATTTTGTATTTAATTATATGATCAGCATTACTGGTATTCTTATTTTTTCATATGAATTCTACTTATTATCTGGTATTTATTGGAAGGTAACTTTGCTAGCAACAAACTTTAGATTATCTGAAACTACTCTCATTTTTGAAGGACTATATAAAAGTCTTGGTTAGAATGCATGAACATCATAAAGAAACCTATTAAGTTGTACATTTAAAATTACCAAATAAAAAAACCAGTCTTGGTTGGCAATTTTTTTTTCTGTCAGCACTCTGAATATATTATCCCATTGCCATCAGTCATATATTTTCTGATGAAAAAGCTGCTGAATAATTCTGCTGCTGCTTTTAATATATTCTCTTTAAACTGGTAATCTCAGCCACTCAGGAGGCTGAGGCAGGACAATTACAAGTTTAAGGCCTGAGGCAACCTGTGTGACTGAGCAAGATGCAGTCTCAAAATAAAAAATACAAATTGAGGCAGGGAGTGTAGTTCAGTGGTAGCATACTTGCCTAGCATGTAGAGACCCCAAGTTCAACCCCTCAGTACTGAGAAAAAAAATTCTGTTTTTTCCTTTCAACATTTGACCATAACACATCTCATTGTGGATGACTGTGTTTATCCTACTTGGAGATTGTTGAGCTCCTTGGTTGTGTCAATTAATATTTTTCATAAAAATTAGGAAGCTCATAAGATTTGGGAATTTTTCAGATTTTTTTTTTGTCTCCTGTTTCTTCTCTCTTTTAAAAATATGCCAGCATGCTAAAAATATTCTGCATTTATCTGAGGCTTTATTTTTTCTATAGTCTTTTTATTTCTTCTGAGTACCTGTGAATCTTCAATTCTTTACTTCTTTCTCCTGGTATATAAAACATAATTGTGAGCCCCTCCAATAAAATTGTCATTCTGGTTACTTCTCTTTGTAAATAAAAAATTTCAATTTGTTCAATTTTAGTAATTTTATCTTTTAATTTTTTATACTCTTTAATGATTAACAGATCATTTTGTGTTTTTAACTTAAAACATATATATATGTGTGTGTGTGTGTATGTGTGTTGTGACATATACATAGTATAAAATTTATCATTTTAACCATTTTAAAGAATAAATTCAGTAGTATCAAGTATATTTGCATTGTTTTCCAACTATTATCATTTATCAGCAGATTTTCACATTTTCATTTTGAAATTCTATGCCTAATAAACAGTATATCCGTATTCTTCCCTCTCTCCTACCCACTGTAAACTGTGATTCTATTTTATTTGTATATATTTGGTTATTTTAAGTACTTCATTTAAATGGAATCATATACTATTTGCCCTTTTGAAATTGTCTTTTTTTCATTTAGCATAATATCTTCAAGGTTTAGTCATAATGTAACATGTGTCAGAATTGCCTTATTTTGTATTGCTGAATAATGTTCTATTACATATATGTGTATGTGTGTACATTATATGTATATGTGTGTGTATATCGTATTACTTCATTCACCTGTAGACATCTGGGTTGTCTCCTTTTGGCTATTGTGAGTAATACTGCTATGAACATAATTGCACAAATGTCTCTTCGAGACTACTATCAATTCTTTTGGATATTACCCAGATGTGGAATTGTAGATCACATGGTAATTCTATGTTCAACATTTTTTTGGGAGGGGCAGTACTGGAGATTGAAACTAGGTCCTCATGCATGCTAGGCAAGGACTCTTCCACTGAGTTATATCCCCCGCCCACCCTCCCCATTTTTTTTTCCTCACTCTTTACTTTTAGACAGGATCTCCCTAAATTGTGTAGGCTACCTTCAAATGCACTATGTAGCCCAGGCAGGAACTTGTGATCCTCCTACCTCAGCCTTCTGAGAAGGTGAGATTATATGCCTATGGCACCAGTCCTGATTGATGCTCAACTTTTTAAGGAAACACTATACTCTTTTCCACCATAGCTGCATGATTTTATATTCCCACCATACATCCAAAAATGTTCCAATTCATCTGCACTTTCATCAACCTTTTAATTTTCTGCTTTTCTCTGTTTTTTATCATCCCCACGGGTATGCAGTTGTATCTTATTATAATTTTAATTTTTATTTCTCTAGTGATTATTAATATTGGTCATATTTTTATGTGACAATTGGATATTTGTATGTCTTAGGAGAAATGTCTAATCTTTTGCCCAATTTTAAATAGCTGTTTTCTTGCTGTTGGCTTGTAGGAATTATTTCTATATTCTGGATGTAGTTGTTGTTAGGTGCCATCAAGTTGGTGTCCAACTCATAGCAACCCTATATACAACAGGTGAAACACTATTGTCAGTGCTTCTCTGCTATGCATAGGGTATTCAATGGCTGGTTGAATTTTTGGGAGTGGGTTGCCAGGTCCTTCTCCCAAGCCTACAATATCTGGTGTTCCAGGTGTTCTCCCATCCAAGTACCTACCAGGCCTGACCCTGCTTAGATTCCAAGATCTGATGGGATAGGATACCACAGTGCTATGGTTGCAGGGCATATTCTGGATTCTAATCTCTTATCAGGTATGTAATTTACAAATATTTTTCCATTCTATATGTGTGTTTATTCTGATCATTCTGATTGTGTCTAATGAATAAAAGTTTCAATTTTGATGATATTCATGTTATCTATTTTTGTTGATGTTTCCTATGCTTCTGAAGTCATATTTTTTCTTTAAGCAAATTTGTCTGACTTTTATGAATATATTTAGAATAGATGATTTGAATTTTTGTCTACTTATTTTCTACATTGAGACACTCAAAAAGACAATTTCTCTTCACTCTTTTTCTCTTCTGTGTATGAGTCATATGTTTATGCTTTTGCATATGTTTTGCACATCTCATAATTTTGCATCAAAAAGTTGTTATTGGCCAGATGTGCAGTGCTGTACACCTTGAATCTCAGCTACTCGTGGAAGCAGGAGGATCACTGCTTTGAAGCCAGAGGCAGCCTACATAAATTAGTAAGACCCTGACTCAAAATAAAAAATAAAAAATAGTCTGTGGATGCAGCCCAGTGGTAGAATACTTGCAAATTATGTGCAAGAACCTATGTTCAATTTTCTTTTGTGTGTCTGTGTTACTCAGGATCAAAACCAGGGCCTTACTCATGCTAGGCAACTGTTTTACCACTCAGCTCCACCTTTTCCAGATCTTAGTTCTCTAGTGCAGTCATATCAGAGAGTAATTATTCAGTTTTCTTCTCTAGTGGTTAGCAGATGAGACCTAGGTGGTCAAATTTTTCCCTTCAACCATTTCTTCAGCTTGCACTTACACCCTAGTCAACTTCTAACTTCAGTGATTTTCAAGGGTATTAATAGCCTCCAATTCCTGAGTCTTTTCAGGATTTTGGTTTTATGTTGATTCACTTCTTGATTTTCCTCCAAAGACACAGTATGTGTGATTGGAGTGCAGTAGCATTTATCATCCCTTTAATCATCTTAAACCTATAGCTTAGATTTTACTTCCTTAATACTAGAAAGAATTAAATAGGTAAGTCAGTCAACATCAACATTCATTAATGCTTGTTTGCTTCTAAAATTTTTGTGGATATGCTTTGCTTTAGTTTCTTTTCCTTTTCTCTGTAGCTTATCTTATTTTCTTATTTCTTGTTATGTCTTATTTTCACCATTTTATTGGAGTTTTGGCAAATTGCTTGGGTGGAAACATGTTTTCAACTGCCATGTTCAACACACATTTGCTAAGCACTTTCCTGACCTAACATGAACCGGACCCCATGTTTTGGAGAGTTGCACTTGTTTTATTTATTTATTTTTCTTCATTCTCACTCTGTGTTGAACATACAGACACATTCTCAAATTTATCATTGTCTTCTGTAATCTGGGTCTAACATGCTGATTTAAGAGAATGGTGTTTACCCATTGTTGAAAAAGTTACTTTTATGTTCATATTCTTTAGGCACAGGCACTCTCTAGTCACTAAATATGAACAACTAGAAATTTCATTTTTGTAGGTGTTAGGTGCCATTGAGTCCAACTCATAGCAACCCCATATTCAAGAGAATGAAACACTTTCTGATTCTGTGCCAGGCACATGATCTTATTTATGTTTAAGTCCATTATTGAAGACACTGTGTCAATCCATCTGGAGAAGGGTTTTCCTTTTTCCATTGACCTGCCACTCTCTTAAACATGGTGTCATTCTCCAGGGATTGGTCCTTTGTGACTACATGTCCAAAATACTTTAGATACAGTCTAGCCATCTTGCTTCCAAGAAGAACTCTAGTTGCACTTCTTCTAAGACAGATCTGTTGGTTCTTTTTGCAGTCCATAGTATATATAATAATCATCTCCAGCAGTACTTCAAGAGCATCAATTCTTCTCCTGTCTCCCTTGTTCAATGTCCAGCTTTCACAACCATATGATGCGACTGAAAATACCATGGCATGAGTCAGGCATACCTTCATCTTCAGTGTGACATCTTTACTTTTCAAGACTTTAAAGAAATCATTTGATATAGCTTTTCCCAATGCAATGCATCTTTTGATTTCTTGACTACTGTTTCTGTGGGTGTTGATTGTAGAACCAAGTAAAGCAAAATCTTAGACAACCTAAGTCTTCTCTCCATTTATCATGAAGTTGCATATTAACCTAGTTGTAAGAATCTTAGTTTTATTGATGTTGATGCACAAGAGGTTATTTTACTCACATCTCAACTACTCTAATCCAATTTCTGCTATTACCTCTATTCCATTATATTTCTCTCAAATAATCTATACATACATTACTGGTAAACTATATGTTACTTATACACATATTATATTTGTAACATATCATTTATATGTGTGTAATTTTTCTTCAACTGTATACTGATTTTCTCACACTTCTTATAGACATGAATAACTCCTTTAATGGATATACGTAATTTCTACTTGATACTTATAGCTTTCTTCACCATTTGTGATAAATTTGGTGATATTTTTCCTCACAAGGATAGGTTTTCTCTCGTCACAACAAAATATACTGAACAAAATATACTGAACAAAGACCGAGTTTGTGTTATTTTTTAAGTAATGAAGCCAGCATAGCATCCTGTTATGGTTTGGATATGTCTCGTGTGTGTCCCCTAAAGGTTCATGTGTCATAAGTCCCTAGGTTGGAATGTGGAAGATGATAGAGCTTTAAAATGTAGGGTCTACTGAGAGGTCATTAGGTCATTGAGGATGCTGCCCTCTGAAGAGCACAGTTGTCTACCAGAATGAGTGTTCATGGAGTAACTTCTCATACAAGTCTCAGCCAGAACTCTGAATTTCTCTCTGGCTTCTGTTTTCAAGATGTGAACACTTTCTCCCATACATGCTGTGTCTATTGTGTCACCATCTGCAATAAAGGGCTCACCAGAGTTTAGATGTTGCTGGTACATACTCTCAAACCTCCGAAACCATGAACTAAACAAACCTCTTTTCTTTATCGAATTAACTTGCCTTAAGTGCTTTGTTATAGTAGCAGAAAATGGGCTAGTACACATCTTTACAATAAAGTCATATAAAAGTATAAAACACTATTATAACCTGTATTATATCCTCTAAACACCTTGTCCTTGCCAGTTCAATGCAATGAGTACTTTCAGCATTTTCTCACCTATCTCTATACCATTGTTTATAGAGCCTCTACAAATTATAGAGCGTGTATGCACTCATATTTTTATGTTCATAAAAATTAATGAAGACATTTGTTAGATCAGAACCTATGACTCAGGAAGAGTAGAAAACTTTCTGATAATTTTTCATATGGGAAGAGAGAGCACAAGTAGACCAGTATCTTCTCACTTCAGCTCTTGAGCACATTTCAAGATTCCATGTGTGTCTTGGTTTATTCTTCAATATATAGAAAAGTTCAGAATATAAACTTCTCAGTCCTTTTGATTATGGTAATTGTCATCTCATAACCGAGATGTTTCCATTAATTTTTTTTCCTAGACTTTTGTACAGTTGGTATTACTTTTTCATTAAATATTTGTTATAAAATCTGGTAAAGCATTTTGGGCCAAGAGTTTTCTGAGTGTGTGTGGTTCTATTAAATACAAACCTAATTCATATATATATACATATATACATATATATGCACATATATATACATATATGTATATGTATATATACACATATACACATATATATATGCACATGCGTGTGTGTGTGTTCATACTGTTTCTACTAAAGTGAGGTTTGACAGTTTGTGTGTTTTGAGGAACCTGCAAATTTCAACCAAGTTTTCAAATTTATGAGAATAGGGTTGTTTAGATTACTTTTATTATCATTTCAACTCTGTAGGTCCTGTAGTGACAAACTATATTGCCTTGCTGATATTTATGAATTGTTTAATTTGTAATGTGATATTTGCAATCTGTTTCTCTTTAGTTTTTTGTTGTGTTTCATTTAGCAAGGTCATTGAATACAAATTTGATATAAAAAATGGTATAAGTGCTATTAATGAACAATTGGAAACTGAAATAAATAATATGACTTGTTTTTCTGTTTGTTTATTTTTTATTTGTGGGATTGGGGGGCTGAACCCAGGACTTTGTTCATACTTTACAAGAACTCTACCATTGAGATGTACCTCAGTCCCTTTTTAAATTTTTCATTTTGAGACAATTTCTTGCTAAGTAACACAGGCTGCCTCTGGCCTCAAGCTTTCTATCCTCCTACCTCTGCCTCATAAGTTGCTAAGATTACAGGCATGTGCTACCACACCCAGCTAAACAATACCAATTGTAATAGCTTCAAAATGATGAAATACATCAGTATAAATGGAGCAATGTATGTATAAGATCTATGTACTGGAAACTAATAAATATCAAAATTTCTATATTAAATACAGATATATACTATATTTGTGAATTAGGAGGCTCAACAGTGTTAAGATATCATTCCTTCCTTAAAATCCTAGTAGGTTTTCATAGAGATTGACATGCTAATTCTAAAATTTATATGGATATATATTGAACCTATAATACATAAACTATTCTTGGGGATAAAAAAATAAACAATGAAGATTTTGTCAGATTTCAAGATTTGTTGTCCACAAAAATGTGATATTGTAGAAAGGATAGATATGTAAGATAATGAAACATGATAGTATGAAAATATACCAATCTTTTCAACAAATGGTATGAGAACAATGGAAATCTTGAGTTATATCTTTCCGTATATATGGAAATTAACTCAATATGGATCACAAATTTTGAACTATAAAATTTCTAGAAGAAGCATAGGGTAAATGGGGTTAAGTCAGGATTTTTTAAGTATGACTCCAAAAGCAAGATTGATGAAAGAAAATATTGAAATTGGACTTCACCAAATTGGAAATTTTTTCTTAGA
>VMDO01037092.1:0-14606 GCA_007922755.1 Pedetes capensis | reverse complement strand
GCTTGGGAGGCGGAGACAGGAGGATCGCAAGTTCGAGACTAGAGGAAGTCTATGTAACTTAGTGAGACCCTGTCTCAGGAAGTAAGGAAAAAAAAATAAAAGGGCTGGGGGTGCAGCTCAGTGGTCCAGCACTTGCAAAGCATGCAGGCGTGAGGCCCCGGGATCAACCCCCAGTACCACAAAAAAAAAAAAAAAAAAAAAAGAATTATAGCTCCTATGTAGGCCCAGTCTGAAGCCATAGCACCCTGGCATCCCATCCCACCTGATCTCAGAAGCTAAGCAAGGTAGGCCTGGTTAGTGCTTAGATGGGAGACTGCCTGGGAATACCAGGTGCTGCAGTCTAGGGAGAAGGACCTAAAAACCCACTCCCAAAACAATCTGCCATTGAAAACCCTATGAATAGCAGAGAAGCACTGACAATAGTGCCAGGCATGACACAGTGTCAGAGTGTTTCATTCTCTTGTACATGGGGGCGCTATGAGTCGGACCCAACTTGATTGCACCTAGCAACAACAATGTTAGCCCAGGAGGTCAGAATTCATAAGCGTGTAAGTGCTATAGCTCTTATGTAAGCCAAAGAGGTCAGGATTCTTCAGCCCTCAAGAGCAACTGGCATTGAAGCATCCTGATGGGCCTAGGTATGATGATTCCTCAGCCCCTGACAGTAGCTGGTATTGCAGCTTCCATGTGAGCATAGGTATCAGGATCCCTCAGACCTAGACAGTGGCCAGAATTAATGCTCCTAGGCATAGTGTGTCTAATACCTTTGGTGCTAAAAGACTTAACAGCTCTCTGGAACTTTTCTAGCAACCAAGTCCTGCAGTTTCTCTTCTCTGGCTCTTTACGGCTTTCTCTTTTTTCTACCATTGCTCTTCTTGCTAACATGTTCATTCTCTTGAACTGTTCATCTACCTTTTATTGCTATAGACACGGTCACCATTGCCACTATTCAAGAGGCAGCTATTGCTATCCTCCTCTTCCTCCTCCTTCTGCTACTGCTGCTGCCAGTCACTGGCCTTTCAGCCTCTCCTCTTCTTCAGCTCTCAAGCAACCAGCCAATTCACTGCTTCTGCTGATCAGTGTGTTGGCTGCTCTGCTGTCTCTGCCATTGTCACTCCACTGTCTCTGCCATCCCTCATCACTGCTGTCATCACCATTCTTTCTTCATGTTATCAATTCAGCCTGCAGTACTAAAAGTACACAAAAAGACCACTCAAGAGAAGCCTTTTATTGGACCTAATGTTTTAACACCAGAGAAAGCACAGGAGGGTGTCTCCTGATTAGCTCACTAAGTGAGCTGAATAGCCTTCTTATAGAGCTAGGGAAGGGATATTTGCACCAATCAGAGTAAACCTCTCATGAAAATGAAGATTTGGTTTTGCACCAATCATGGCATAGTTCTGTTGGCACCAATCATAACAGCCCCTCTATGGAGCCATCAGGGGAAGTGCCCCTCTCTGACCTTTGTTGGTTACAAGGTCATTTTGACCTTGCCAAGGCTTGTGATAGCAAAAAGTCCACTTTAGATTGCAAACTGTTTGAAACAGCCATGGCCAGAGTTGCACCTTCAGGAACTGCAGTGCTGTAATAGTGCTTGTCACATGGCTTCCTTAAGCCATCTGTGAAATCTTCAAAACCATTGGCTCTGGTGTAAGAGTGGTTCAGCTGGCTGCTTGACTGAAAGTCCTTTATTCAAGGCAGCCAGGATAGCAAACCTGAGTCCAACAGCTACCAGTTAGGGAGTCAAATTGCCTTATCACCCAACATTTGTGGCTATTTATAAGAGAATAAACATTGGAAGGAATGTATACAGAAAAAAAAACTTATCAACTCAACATTAATTTTAACAGCATTTAACAGTGCCTTTAACAGTGCTTAATGCCTGCGTAATACTTCAGGGAGAGGTGGGTCCCCCTGATCTTTCTCAGTTTCTCTGTGTTTGAAACCTTCTGTTGCATCACCACTACATAGCTGGACTAGATGGCCTGATTAGGTAGGTTTTTCTGATCCATCTCACAATGGCCCCTCCTCCCTTCCCCCAATCTCAGAAGAGAAATAGTGGGTCCTGCAAGAGCCTTAGACTTTGTAAAATCTTGAGACTTTGGTGACAACCTAAAGCTCCCAAATAAGTATAATGTTGTACTTCCACAAGGACAAAGCCCATTCCACTGGTGACATCTAATGTGGTTTTAGGTGACATAGCATTAGTCTACTATGTCCATTCTCTGTTAATACTTGATTGCTCAGTAATAAAGTCAGTTTGGCACTAATGCATCTTTATCTACCATGTGCTACTGTACTTATTTAAACAAAGGAAGAGAGGTCTTCTGGGTCAGAGTCTTCACATCAAGAGTCAACATTGTGTACTTGGAGTTTAATTGTGTTTTATTTGCTTTGTATTTATTTTACTTTTTATTTAAGGCCTCAGATGGTGGCTTTTAATTTGTGCTAATGAGATAAAGTCTTTTTTAAGTAAGTCTTGACTGATACATAATATCCATACAGAAAAGTACCATTATCATAAGGGTACAGTTCAGTGACTTTTCACAGTCATATAATCATCACACAGATCAAGAAATAGACTGTGCTCCTCTCACAGACCTCATATTTGACCCTGTCCAGTTACTGCTCCACCAAGGATAATCACTACCCAAGCTCCTAATATCATAAGAATAATTTTGCTTGTTTTTGAACTTCATATATATGGAATCATATAAGATACACTTTTACACATCTTTCTTCGACTCAACATAATGTCTGAGATTTATCATATTGTTTTATATAGTATAGTTTTATATAGTATAGTTTTATATAGTATATAGTATATATAGTATATATATCATATAGTTTTGGTTCATTTACATTCATTGCTCTATAATATTCTACTATAGAATTTGCCATAGTTTATCCATTTACCCCTTGATAGATGTTCGAATTGTTTCCATTTCTTGTTCTTTCAGGTAGTAGAAGGTCTAATAATTGTGTTTAGGTGAAAATTTCTTTTGGATGTTATGTTAGTCTACTTTTGTTACTATAACAAAATCCCTGTGGCTGGATAACTTCATATAGAAAAGAAGTTTATTTTGGCTCATTGTTCTGATTAAAGGCCTAGGGGCAACATCTGAGGATGGTCTTTTTTCTGGTAGACTCTCAAAGTAGCATAGGGCATCAAATGGCAAGAGACAAGGAATGTGTGCTAGTACACCTATGTTTGTCTGGTCTTTTGCCTCTCCTTAACAATTCCCTAGGTTTGAATCATGGCAGCTGCATTCCAATGAGCATTTCCAAAGGCTCCACCTCCAAATGGTATTGTCAGATTAAGTTTCTACTCTCATGTTTCCTAACCATTGGGATCAAACCTCAACACATGAAATCTTGGAGGATGCTCAAACCACACCTAAACTAGAGGAGATGTACAGCACAGGTGGGATTACCAAGTTACAGGATTTTTCAAAATAATTGTACCAATTTATATTTCTACTAAGAGTATTAGAGAAGAGTTTTCTAGTCCAAAAAGAGAGAGAGGTCATTTAAAGAAGAATAACAAGTAAATAAAAGTAGTTATGTATTTTAGCAAAATAAAAGATTGAATGTTGACTCCAACATTGATGAAGGGAAGATTCAACTTTGATAGCAATGTTAAAGGAAAGAGAAGATTCAATGTCGTTGCTAATTTTAAGAGGGAGAAAATATTCAACTTTGATGTCAGTGTAGATGCTTGAGAAACTGGGAATCCGGTGGTACTACCATGAAAAGTGAAATATCAGCTTTGCAGTTCTGTGTGGCGTTTGAGGGCTATTGATACCCTTCGTGATCCAGTGGGTAAGGATACATTTCTATAAGAGAATTAAGGTTGATTAAACAAAGCCAAATGCTTCTAGCCTTTCCAGAAAGGACAATGACATAAAGAGATTTTAGGAAAAAGAACTTTAGCACTTATCATGAGCAAAACTTTGGTTTCTGTTCTTTCTACGATACCTAAATGCAAATAATGTAGGACTCAGACACTGTTTTCTCCCTGCTCTGCCTGGGAGATTTTTGGAGAGGAGCCAAGGATTGTTGAACCTTGAACTACGGAAAACAATAGAGAGCTAAAAGTCAGTTGTTTGTTTCGGGTTTTGCACACTGTGAAATGGACTCAGGCTGCCTGGACCCCCCATACTCAACTCTCTCTCACATGCTTCATTGTGGTTTCCATTTTTCCAGATGTACCTCAAGACTGGTCAGACTTTGCTCTTTGGTGGGAACAGAAGCAGTGCTGGCTTCTGAAAACCCACTGGACCCTGGACAAGTGTGGAGTCCAGGCAGATGCCAAACTCCTCTTCACCCCTCAGCATAAAATGCTTCGCCTTTGCCTGCCTAATGTGAAGACTGTGAGGCTGCGAGTCAGCTTCTCAGTTGTGGTGTTTAAAGCTGTCAACGATATCTGCAAGTCCCTGAGTGAGTACCTTGCAAGGGCCCCGTGCCCTTCAGACTCCCAGCCAAGGAAGACAAGACAATTATGTGTGCTTTCTGCCTGCCTCAAGAGTTGGCCAGACTACCTCACCCAGTGATTAATAACTTGCATTTGTAACAGGTTCCTAGATCATGTTGAGTCTGTTGGTGTGGGGACCATAGTTTGAGAACCATTCTCTAAATTACATTAGATACATAGTGTAAGGAGGTAAATTGTGAGATTTAGTAAACTTTGAAAAATAAACACTAGCATTTTGTTTTAAAATAAATTTGAAATGTCACACCAAAAAAAGAGTTGGCCAGAAAACACTCCTATGTTAGGAATCACAATTCAAAGCCTACTTCTGGGTACTGTGACATTTAGGTCGAATGAAACCAAATGGAGCATCATTGACATAAATCAGATTCATTTCCACAAAGCTTAAAACTATTTCAAAAGACATCAGTAAATACAAGGGACAAATCACTAAAATTGCCCCCACAGTCTCATTTCTCCAAGCTATGCTGAGATCACAATTATATTTCAGACAAACAAAAAAACAGTTTTATTAAATCCTTTGTCACATAGAACTAATGTGTGCTTATTGTTTTTGAGATGATGGTGTTATAATGTCTTAATTGCTTCATTAACACCCACCTTCTGTGAATAACTGTCCACATAAGTTATTTCTGAGATTTATTTTAAGCAGAAAAGTATACTGAATTTTGAATGGAAGCCTAATCCTTTATGTATTGGTATCCCATAATATAACACTTACAGACACAACACTATTGAAACCAATTTTTCTTTATGACACTCCATCAAAAGATGGAACTTTGCACTATGTTGTTGTTGTTGTTGTTGTTGTTGTTGTTGTTAGATGCCGTTGAGATCCAACTCATAGCAACCTTATGTACAACAGAACGAAATACTACCCAACACTGTGCCATGCCTGACATTGTATCTGTGTTTCTCTGCTATTCATAGGGTTTTCAGTGGCTGATTGTTTTTTGGGAGTGGACTGCCAGGTCCTTCTTCCATGCCTATAGCATTCAGTATTCCCAGGTGCTCTCCCATCCAAGGACTAACCAGACCCAACCCTGATTAGTCTCTGAGATCTGACAGGATCAGACACCACAGTGGTACGACTGTAGGCTTGTACCACGAGGGTGTTCTTATTTTGTATTTTTTAGAAATGTACATGTGTCTTCTTTGATCCAAAGGCCAAAAGTTAACATTTGAACATAAAATAGATATTGTTATCCCTGAGTAATTTCTTTCTCTCCTGTTCAACTATAAACTGCTTCATTCACTCATTCAACAAATACTTATTGAGCATCTACTGTGTGACAAGGCAGTGTGGTGAATGCTAGGGAGACATTAGTGATAAAGATCTCTAAAATTCCTGCCCTCTTGGGCTTACATTCTAGCAGGCAGAGATAGATAATAATCAATATGTGCAATACAGAAGCAAAGAATATAGGATGTAAAGAGAGATAGGAGATAGAGAAAAAGGGGAAACGTATCCGTAGGATTAGGGGTTCCAGTGTTGACCAGTGAGGGCCCAGGTAGCATGAAATAGGGTGAGGGCAGAACCCACTTCCTGAGGTCTCTGTGTTCCTGACTCCTAACACAGTTCCCCACCCATACCAGCTGCCCAGTGTTTGTTGAGTGAATCCATGAAGGAACCTTCCATTATAGAGCCTAAGTTCCAATAGTGTGCCTGTTTCATGGTGGACAAATGCAATCACAAAGACACTTCGCTTTCAGTACTATTCTAAGGATGATTTAAAAACAAAGTAAGTGATTAAATAAAATGGTATATTGCACAAACCACAATCTAGCCAAGGCCAAGAACTTGAGGTTTTGAAATGAATGGTGACATTCATATATTCACTTTCCCTGATCATATCGTCATAGTTGTTTTAAGAGCTCCACTTGGCATTTCTAATTGTGGTTTTTCATATCTGCCTCATTGAAACTAAATCAAATTTAGAGTATAATGGTGTTCCCTTGAAGAACAGAAAAGAAACCAGTGCTGGGCTGGAGATACAAGTTTCTTTGTTTTATTGTTTTATGTTTAATTCTTACACTAGAATTTTTGTTTTATTACAAGGCTTGGACATAAGTTACACATTTGAAATGGTCACAGGTGTGTGGCCCTCCAGCCTGACAATCAAACATCCTGGGTAACTGGGGAGAAAGTCAAGCTGCACTGCTAGGCTGGGTCTCAGTCCTAAGCAGTGTGTGAACCGCCTTGCTGAGAGGATTTAATAAATCAATGCATTGACTTCCAGGCATGCTGCCCAAAGGACTCTAAAGGAGCCACATTCCTTGGCTTTTACATGGGATTATAACTGCTCAGTGTGGTTAATGATTATCAGCAGTTCTGATCAGAAATTACATGTATTGGATGAATGGGGGAAGGAGGTATTATCAAAGTTTGGGTTCTCCAGAAGCAGACGTTGAGAAAGAGTCAAGTACAAATAATTCTTTTGGGAGGTGATACCAGGAAATAGTGTGGGGTTGGGAAAGTGAGATCAGGAACAGCAGGGAAGCAGCAACAGTGTATCACCAGTCAGGTCACACTGTGGGTAACTGGAGACCTAAAGAAGACAGTGTAGACACAGCCTCATGTCTGTCCCACCCAAGTGGAAAGGGTGTTTACGCACCGCTGAAGCCTGCTTTTAGGGAGTGTGAAATCCATGACTATGGAGGGGTGGGAGCAGCACAAATCCTGGCCAGCAGCCAGAGCAAGGCCTTGGGCAGAGAAACATATGTTCTTAAAGCTTTTGGAACTCAGGTTGGCATTCATGGAAATGGTGAAGGCCAAGGGGGACGGCAGGACATGAGGACATCTGCCACATGGTGGAAGGAGCTGTTGAGCAGTGTGTAGGAGAAGAGCTTTCAGGATCTAGGGTCCACCAAGAAAAAAGGAGGCTGGCTCATGGTAGTGGCTTAAACCCTCAGTTCCCAGAAGCTGAGTTCCCAATGTACTCCCCACAAAAGGTGCTGGGGAGTAGGAGGGAAAGAATGAAGGGAAGAAGGAAGGGAAGAAGTTAAAACTTAGTGGCACCTAGATCACCCAAGAATAGCAAACTGCTAATAGTGGTTGAAGGGGCTGGGATTTAGCTCAGTTGGTAGAGCGCTGCTCTGCAGTCTCTGAGGTCCCGAGTTCGATTCCCAGCACCACAAAAATGGGAGAAGGACGTGGCAACCCACTCCCAAGGCAATCCCGAAACAGTCTGCCATTGAAAACCCTACGAGGGTTCAACTATGAGTCGGACACGACTCAACGGCACCCAACAACAATAACAACAATAGTGGCTGAAGCAGGGTGGCCAGCACATGAAGCAGGGCACTGTACTATGCCCTTTGCTTTGGGCGCATTTGAAATATTTTCATAATAAATTGAAAAACAAACTAGAAACTCTACTAAACTGAATTTCCTTCTGCTATTTGCTCCCCCTACTCACCTTAGGGATGTCTGTTCCCCTTCTGTTTCTTCAAAAAGATGCTGTTTAGTTCCATTTACCTCTCAGCAATTTCCTGAGACATGGTGTCACATGCACAAAATGACTCTGAGTCTCAGGAAGGATTTTAAGTATTTATTTTACTTCTTTTTTTTTTTTTTTTTTTTTTTTTAGATATTAGAAGACCAGAAGAACTTTCCTTGTTAAAGCTTTCAGGTGACTATTTTAAGAAGAAAAAGAAGAAAGACAAGAATAATAAGGAGCCCATAATTGAAGATATTCTAAACCTAGAGAGTTCTCCAACAAGTTCAGGTTCACCAGGTAAGATTTGTTCTTTTGATTTGTGAAAGTAGATTAAAACTCAAGAAGAAAATATACCCCTTTCTGCCACCACCTCAAACAAAGGAGAAATAAAACTGTAAGATTGGTAAATGGGGGAAGGCATGTCCAGTTAAGTTTGGAAATAACAAATATTTATTTCAGACTTTTTTTCAGTAGGTATACTTAACAACTCATTATTTATTTGCATATCTTGTGTTGCTCATAAATAAAAAAATTTTAGTGCAAATGGCCATGAATTTGGGATAAAAGAGTAAGAGTCAGAAAGGAGATAAATTGCTTCATTTAAATATACGTCTCTTTTCTCAATTCTGTCTTTGTACAATTTTTCTTGAATTCAGTTTTTGCATTGGGCTTGTAAGGGAAGGGTGAGTAAAAATTCTGGGGCAGTACCATTCCTTTTTATATCAGAATAACCAATTGTGTAACTTGCTTGCAACATTGAGAGTTTTCTTGCATTGTATATTCCAATGCCAAGAATAAAAGAAATGCCCCGTGTGTTGGCGCATGCCTGTAATCCCAGCGACTTGGGAGGCAGAGGCAGAAGGATCACAAGTTCAAGACCAGAGGCAGTCTGTTAGCGAGACCCTGTCTCAAAAAGTAAAAAAAAAAAAAAATGGGCTGGGGGTGCAGCTCAGTGGTCTAGCACTTGCAAAGCATGCAGGTGTGAGGCCCTGGGTTCAACCCCCAGTACAAAAAAGAGAGAGAGAGAGAGAGAGAGAGATTTATACTTTATGCAAACTATAGCAGGTGATCAGCTTACTGGATTCTTAAAATTGGCCAGTGCTGCTATATGCTTAAAGAACTATCTGAGACATTTTGAACATGCATTCTTCAAGGACTCAAGTTTTCTAATAGTGTCAAGACTTCTAAAATAAGAGAACATTGAATGATTAGGAAAGACGTGGTCGCCAACATTTATCTGTGTATATTTTTGGAACCTTTCACATCTTTGAGTTCCCAGAAGCTGAAGATGTAGACAAGAGCTTTACCTGCGCACAACTAATCTTAACTACCATCCTGGTTCGTATGACTATTCTAAATGGTACATCTAAAGTCAAAGTTCATTTTAGTATAAGGAATGCACTTTTCTAAAGATTACTAATCCAAATCTTCTACCAGAACGTTTTCCCCTTCCTTGCAGTAACTCCTGGTTTGTACAGTAAGACCATGACGCCCACATATGACCCTATCAATGGGACACCAGCGTCATCCACCATGACTTGGTTCAGCGACAGCCCTTTAACAGAGCAAAACTGCAGCATCCTCGCCTTCAGCCAGCCTCCACAGTCCCCAGAAGCACTTGCTGATATGTACCAGACTCGGTCTCTAGTAGATAAAGCCAAGCTGAATGCAGGGTAAGGATGGGACTCCATCTTCTCTCTGAACTTACTCTGTGGTGCTCACATAGTAAGAGAGATGTCACAGTGATAAGGGAGTGCAATAGATAGATAGATAGATAGATAGATAGATAGATAGATAGATAGATAGATAGATAGATTCTTTTGGGGTTTTGTTTTGTTTATTTATTTATTTATTTATTTAGCAGTACTAGGGTTTGAACCTAGGGCCTCATGCATGCTAGGCAAGTGCTCTACCACTAAGTTGCACCCCCAGCCCCTTCTATATTTTTTTGAGACAGAGTCTCACCAAGTTGCATAGGCCACCTCTGGCCTTGAACTTGCAATCCTCCTGCTTCAATCTGCCAAGTAGCTGGAATTACAGGTGTGCACCATGGCACTTGGCTGGAAGCGTTTCATTTTTAAGTTAATAGGTCTAGTGATTGTGCTTCATTAGCAAAAGTCAGTGCTGAACTTAGCAGAAAAAGGGATAAACACAACCTATGATCATTTCAGCACCTTGAAAGTACAACAAACTTGGTATAGTGGGATAACTCAATGGATTACCATTTATGAATGTAATGCTTTGCTGCTGCAGGTGTGCAAAGTATATTTTGTGGGATATAGAGCAGGTTCACATGAGCCAGTTGGGGAGAATCGAGGTGGTCCCCTCAGCTCACACTGTCTTATAGAACACCACTTTTCTCTTTCAGCCTTCTAAGGAACAAGTCTTGGAACTGTTTGCAATGATCTCAGAAAATATTCCTGTTTCTTAAACTACCATTTCTTCTGCTGTCCATTGCCCACCAAATAAAGGCTAACTTTTTAACAGCATTTGACCCCCTGTAATATCTCACCCCAACAAATGTCTCAGTGTCCTCATGCCCCCCATTCCACCCTAGGGCATAAGCACTGTTTTGTCATGTTCCCACCTCCGGGTCCATTCTCCTTTGCCATCTCTTGCTTGGTCCCTCTTTGCCCCTTTTAAGGCCCAACCACTTGCTTCCTCCGCAGATATCATAGTCAAGGCCAGTCACTTCCCTGCGGTTCCATCCTAACCCGACTGTCAATTCCTTGGTCTTCCCTGACACATGGCCTACCAGAATGGAAGTTCAAGCCATTTTTATTCAGTGGCATTCGATGATATCCATCCCCTTATTGTTTTATTATTAACTTTTAATCTTCACCCTTCACCATTACCCAGTTTTTGTTCTGGGGTTTCTTGGGGTTTTTTCCAGTATTTGGGGATTGACCCAAGACCTCACACATACTTTGCAAGTGCTCTACCATTGGTCTGCACCCCTAGCCACCCCCCCCCCTTTTTTTTGTATCTTGAGACAGGATTTTGTTAAGTTACATAGACTGCCTCTGGCCTTGAACCTGCAATCCTCCTGCCTCTACCTCCCAAGTTGCTGGGATTACAGGTGTGCACCACCACACCTGATGCATTATCCAGTTTTTATTTTGCAACTCTAAAACTGTATTATCTGGTACAGAAGCAATTAGCCACATGTGACTATTTAAATTTAAACTCAGATTTAAATTAATTAAAATTAAAATGTGGCATTAACCACATTTAAATATGCAACAGCCATGGGTATCCACAAGCTATTGACTATTTCCTCCACCGAAGAAAGCTCTAGATGACAGGATAGTCCTAGCTTTGGTACAAACCACCTGGTATAGTAGAGAAGCAGTGCAGACAATCAGGGGTACAGACTGTTATGCTGGCTCCTCCCTGGAGCTGTGACCTTGAGGAGATCACCTAATATCACTAAGACTCAGTTTCCCCACTTATGAAACTGATATAGTGTGGGGCATGGTAGCATACATCTGTAATCTCAGCACTCAAGAGACTGAGACAGGAGAATCAAGAGCACTGTCTCAAAAAAAAAAAAAAAGTGATAATAAAAACTGCCCAACTGCCCTGGCTCCTTCACTGGGTTACTTGAAAGTATCAATTGAAATATATTATTCTATATTCTCTCTGGGGCTGGGAATAGCTCAGTTGGGAGAGTGCTGCTCTGCACTATCTGAGACCCTTGGTTCGATCCCTAGCACTACAAAAATGGGAGAAGGATTTGGCAGCCCACTCCTGAAATAACCCCAAAACAATTAGCCATTGAAAACCCAATGAATAGCAGAGAAGCACTGAAATAGTGCTGGACATGGCATAGGGTCAGGAGTGTTTCATTCTATTATACTGCATAGGGTCGCTATGAGTCGGACCCACCTCAACAGCATCTAACAACAACAACAACAAATTCTCTCTCTCTCTCTCTCTCTCTCTCTCTCTCTCTCTCTCTCTCTCTCTCTCTCCATATATATATATATATATATATATATATATATATATATATATATATAATGCATATGTGTATATTTAATATATGTATACAGATAGATATAAATTGTATATAAGTGTATATATTTATATATTTTTTCGCCTTGGAAAACTATAAGATAAAAGATAAATATAAGCTATTATTATGTGCATACTGGTTTTGGTGATATTGCTTACTCTGCCTTTTTCCCCAAGTATATATATAATATATCCTCCACATGTCTGCCAGCTTGTCATTCTGTCAGGGCTTGTGTGTTGCTATGATGCTGAAAACTATGCCACTGGTATCAGACACCAGCAGGACCTCCCATGGTGGACAGGTTTCAGCTGAGCTTCCAGACTAAGACAGACTAGGGAGAAGGACTCAGTAGCCCACTCCTGAAGCAATTAGTCACTAAAAACCCCATAAATAACAGAGAAGCACTGTCAAATATAGTGCCAGAAAATGAGCCCCCCAGGCTGGGGAAGAGTTGCCCCCTCCAAGTAGAGTCAACTACAATTATGGAAATAGAGTAAAGTCCCTAGGACCTTCTTTTGCTGATGTGTCACAACTCAAAATGAAAAGAAACATAGTGACTGCAACAATGGATGATCATGTGCATGGGACAGAGTTGGGTAGTGTTTTGTTCTGCTGTTCTTAGGGTTGCTGTGACTCAAATCCAACACGATGGCACCTAACAGCAACATATAATATATAATACAATATATAATATAATATGTTGTTGTTGTTGTGTGCTGTCCATTCAGGGCCAACTCACAGCAACCTTATGTATTGCAAAACAAAACACTCCCTGCCATTCCCAGCAGTATTTCAGTGCTTCTTTGCTTTCTGTAGGGTTTTCAGTTTTTTCAGTTTTGTAATTATTTGAGGAGTGGGCTGCCCAGTCCTTCTCCCACTTTTGCAGTGTGGAGGATTGAACCCAGGGCCTCAGAGAGTGCAGAACAGCACTCTACCTACTGAGCTAAACCCCAGCCCATAACATAATACAATGGGTATATATATATAAATTAAACTGGTTTGTAAACCTGATCTTATCATTTTCCAGTTGGCTGGATTCCTCACGCTCCCTCATGGAACAAGGCATCCAGGAAGATGAGCAACTGCTATTACGATTTAAATATTATACCTTCTTTGATTTGAATCCCAAAGTAAGAAACGTTTTCCTCTTTCTCTCTCTCTGTTTAAACATGAATGCATAGAAGTAAAAAATTGAGTTACTTCATTGTCAAAGTTGGGATTAATCTGAGTGACCTCTTGATCTCTGTAGAAACACTGGCCTCTGAACATTCATCTTTTGGTTTTAGTGGGAATGCTAAGCGTTCCTGAGTTAGCAGGAATGTCCTGGATCTTTGTGCTCACTGTGGTGTGCACTGCCTCTCTGCATTTACAGGAATGGAGGGACAAAAGAGAGTGAGTCACAGAGCCAGAGTCCTTAATCCCTTAGGAAGGAAAGGAGTTGTCAGAGGCCAAGTTCAAGGGCAGGTTCTCATGAATAAGCCAGGACCACGGGGTGATCCACAACAAGACTCTCACTGCAATGCTAAAACAGCTTTAAGAAAAACAGAGCATCTGATTAAATAGAGACCCCAACTCATTCCCAGCTCCACTTTCAGGTCACATATCCCAGCTGAAATTTATGAGGACAATTAATGAGGGGTGGGAGAAGTCCTTCAAACTTCTTCTGTCCCTGGCTTACTCCTGAGGAGCCCTCTTGTGGAGCTGAGTGTCAGGAGCTACATGGCCCATCATAGAAAATATAAATCAGGTGACGTGTCCTCTGAGAGACCCAGGGGCACTGTTGCCTTGGCCTTGTCCCAGTTTTGTACTCATTGCTGTTTTCTGCTTATTTCTGGGCACTCAGCTAAGGAACTTTTCTCAGCCACCTCTCTATTCAGACCCTTCTCACCCACAGCAGTCTTTCTGCCTTCTCCCTGGTCCTGAATTTAAGTCTGCTCTCCCAAGCCCCATCTCAGTTCCCTCTGCTTCACTAACTTGTGTTGTCTTCAAAATCAACCTTGTGCCTTGCCATCTTTGTGGAGAAGCTCCTGTTCCCGTCCTTGTTGCCACTTTCTGAAGCGGTTCCAGAAGTCCTCTTTCGTGAGTGTCTTTACTTGTGTTCTTGTGGCTGCCTCAATGTGCTGTGTGATTCAAAACATCCACCTTTCATGGTCATTTTTACTTTGAGGAAGAGCCGGAAGTTGCACAGTGCCAGATCCAGTGAATGAGGTGGATGAGGACACACTGTAATGTTTTTATGTGGCAGAAATTGCCATAACAGGAGCCATATGTGACATGGAGTATTGTCAGGATGGAGGATGAAACTAAAGACATTCAGAAAAGAGGACCTCCGGAGCTGCTCCAGAAAGTGGCAAAAACAATAGGATCCATGTGTTTGGAGCCATGGGGAGTCCTGAGGGGGATTAATGGCAATGTGTCTTTTGCTGTAATAAATGTTTTAAATGTAAATATTCACCTTAATTTTTTTATTAGAAATTTTTAATGTACATCATAATGTGATTCATTTTGACATGCTTTTCGTTGTGACAATTTTCATATATGCAATTTGATAAGCATTATTCATATAGGTTACCCCTTACCCTCCTCTATGTTTCCCCCCTCCCCCCTTCCTATCTAAGTTTCCCATCCAAGTCTTCTCTATCTTTTACTATATAGT
>VMDO01037091.1:0-14605 GCA_007922755.1 Pedetes capensis | reverse complement strand
AGCAAAAAGCTACCAGACCACAATTCCATGGACCCCTATACAAAATAGGTGAAATTATAGATTGCATGTGAAACATGAAAAATAAAGCCTGAGAATTCTGGCCATAGAGTATATGGAGTATATTCTTGCTATATTTTTGTTGTACAATGTAAACTTAAAAAGTTAATGAGTTAATTGGTGATGCTTTTACATTGCAATGGTTTTAGATTTTAATGTTTTTATGTTTCACTTTTCTGGTTTTGACAAAACAAAAGGGAAAAGTGAAAGACCATTCTAAATGAAAACTTAAGTTTTAAATACTCATTTCTCAGAGAAGTTGACAAAGAAAACGGTAATTTGCATAAAATGCTTATGGACAACAGCATCCACCACAGACCCATGATGCTGTCTACAGGAAAACCAGAAGATAGGTCAGCATCTCCTTCAAAACATAGTTTTGTGTGTTATATTGTCTTTAAGAAAATTGCGTTCAAAGATTGGATATAGAAACTCGGTTAACTCTAGTCTGATGCTTTTCATACATATCATGGAAAGAAGTCAAGCTTTTGAAATAATTCTTTGTTGAAAATCAATCCTTTGACATTTTCCTGAAGGTTATTATAAATTTAGTTAGAAATTCAATATTAAAATGATTTTATTCATTTCCATAGCAATAATGTTAATATAAACTTTCAAAGGAAACCACTTCATAGTAGAATGATATTATTGCTTAATTTAGGCACCTATGAGACAGAAATATATCATTACAATTGCTTGTGGTACACCTTCATATTGCAAATATAGCCAAACAACTGAGCAATATTATACGAGTGGCAACAGAAGCTATACTTGTCAAAAGTACAAATAGTCTTAATATAAACATTTAGAATAATGTACTACAAAATGTGTATTATGGAACTGGTATGGAATAAAACAAAAGTATGCTTCACCCTAGTATTACTTTGTTTATTCTGGGTCATCCACCGCCAATTTTAGAAATGTTTGGATCCTTGATGATCCATTTTATAAATCAGCCTAAGTAGCCCGAGGTGATAGCAAAGATGTTTAAAATAAATTATTTAAATGTCAATTACATACTTTTCAAAATAAAATTACTGCCTCAATACTTAACAAGTGGAACTTTAAAACCTCAGCTGTTGAAGCTCTTACCTAGTTGTTGTTGGACAGCAGGTTGCTCTACCTTGAAAATAAGAAAACCTTAAATTTTCTTTAACAACATAAAGAAAACACCTGAACAAAATACACAATAAGTGTCTAATGTTGATATTAAGTAATGGCCACCCTGGATATTTTGACTCATTGGAAGCATGCTTTTAAAGAACCTCTGCATTTAATTGGATGGGTTTATATTCTCTAAATAGTGAAATAAAACTGAGTTACGTTGATTATACTGCAGTTAACTTTCATGAAACAAAGGAACACAAGGACAAACTACATGAGTTTTTTTTCCTTAAAAAAATGTCTGTCAAAAACACACTTCAATGAGGGGGGAAAAGTACCTTTGAACACACTTGGATTAAATATATCAATATAAACATTTGAAATTGAGAATATTTTCAACCTAATAAATTTGTTTTCTCTTAGGTATCATATTATTTTACTAATTAATTAAAAACATTCTGATCTTCAGGAAAGAATCAATGGGAATGTTAATTCTTTCATAGCTAAGAAACTGACTCAGGAAATGGAAATGTACCAAGAATGACCACCTCATTTAATTCCTTTTAAACCACATAATACATATAAAGAATTATTTTTATATGTGTTAATATCTATTGATATTGTAAACAAATATATTGTTTTATTTTTAGAAACTATTTTACATTTGAAAACAATTTATTTTTTTTCTGTACTGGGGATTGAACCCAGGGCCTCATGCTTGCATGCTCTTCAAGTGCTGGACTACTGAGCTGCACTCCCAGCCCATTTTGTTTACTTTTTGAGACAGGGTCTTGCTAAATTACATAGACTGCCTCTAGTCTCGAACTTGTGATCCTCCTGCCTCCGCCTCCCCAGCTGCTGGGATTACGGGCGTGCGCCACCATACCCAGCTCTTGGAAACAATTTTTAAAAATAACTCTTTTGTAAGACCATCAACAAAATAAAATACATTAGGCAATTAATCAGCAAATCTATGAAATATATATTTTATTCGTCTTCAATCTCAGATATGATTTATTCTGAATAAGAATTCACATGGCTCAATCACCATAAAATGAACTCCTTTGCTTCCCACTTAGACAATGGCACATCATCTTATATGAGTAAAAATTAGAGTAGAAGTTTGATCCCCCTCAGCTATCATGCAGTCAACTTGTGCTTGTCAGTGTCAAAGTGAGATGTATCTTCTACATCCCCCAAACAACCAGCCATTGAGAACCCTATGAAGGTCACTGTGAGTCAGACCAGACTCGATGCCAGCTAACACCAACAAGAACCACTAGTGCTTCTTAAAGCATCACACAAGTATTCATGGTGCATCATTTTACTATTAACCATTTTCACAACACTTCCATATCTCAAAGTACACACACATCACAGTGTATACACATGTACACACGCACACACACACACACACACACACACACACACACACACGCCGGCCATGGTGGTGTGTGCCTGTAATCCTCAGCAACTCTGGAGGCAAAGGCCGGATGATCACATGCTGTTCCAGGCCAGAGGTAACCTGTGTAACTTTGAGAGACTTTGCCTCAATTTAAAAAATAGAAAAGGGGCTGTGGGGAAGTTCAGTGTCAGAGCACTTACAAAGTATGGGCGAGGCTCTGGGTTCAGACCCCTAGTACCAGGAAAAAAAGATCCAACTATGAACAATTAATAGTGAGCTCTTTCAGGAAACAAAAGCAAACAAAGAACTGAAAAAGTAGGAATACTGAAAAGGTGGCTGAGGCAGGATCATACACTCACATGAGAGCTAATGCAAGGAAAGAATGTCAGTGGCCAGAGTGATTTCCTCAACTAGAGAAGACCAGAGAGCATGATATTTCATCTGGACATTTGGAATAATCAATGAATTTAATCCAACTTTTGTTCAAGTCTCAGGAAAATGGCCAGATTGCAGGAAGTTGGAAAGCCTCTGCAATTCCCCAGGATAGGAATTCCCAAGGTACAGCTGAGTTTCCCATTAGGGTGTTGTTGCTGTGCTTCCTTCTTTGAATGGACCACCCAGCTCTATATCACTGCTCACTAATGGGCCCAGAGTCCTCTGTTTTTGTATGACATTCCTTAAGACATCTATGGTGCAAAGAACCTAGAATTCCAAATGGCACAGTGAGGTGAAGGGGGTAAACTATGATCTTGAAATGCATTTGACTTTATTTTACTTTATTTATTTTATTTTATTTGCTTATTTTTTAGGAGTGCCTCTATGTGAGGGGGAAAAGTACACCCTCTGCCATAAGTGTTTCACTGAACAGTTTTTCAAATTAATGCAGTTTAACTATTACATTAACTTAATGGCTATTTTCCCCTACTTTAACCATGTTAAATGTGCCGGCAATAATGAGCTTCTAATGCTGTCTCTTTTAAGTCTCAGAGGCATCTTTAGAGCTGCTGCTTATCTCCTGGATCATAAAGCTGCATAATTTAGTATTCAAACAATTCATTTAAAACTGAAGCCCTCAGAATTACCATAAAATTAATCAGAACAAAGTCATCTTAACCCATCAGTTCAGTTTATCACTACTTAGCAAATTTGCAAGAGGAAAGTGAAGAAAAGAAAAATGTAGATGGAGCTCTAACTTCTGAATAATATACTCCATCCACTCCCAGGGATATCAATGTTGTGTTGTTGTTAGGTGTCTTCAAGTTGGTATCCGACTCATAGCCACCCTCATAAGGTTTTCAATGGCTGACTATTTGGGGATTGCCTTGGGAATGTATTGCCAGGCCCTTCTCCCATTTTTGCAGTGCTGGGAATCGAACTCTGGACGTCAGAGACTTCAGGGCACTGCTCTACCAACTGAGCTAAATCTCAGCCCCAGGGATATCAATACAGATATGATAAAGGTTGAAGAGCAAAGTTGCAATGGTCCCTTAATTACTGTGACAAACCAGGAATTTAATCTTGTACTATATTATTAATTTCATGGCTACTTAGATATATATTTTTTAGTTTCCTTTTAATTAAATAATTTCAAACTGAGGTCTAGAGCAAATTTGGCTACAAGCTAGAGATACTAATATCTTTCTAAACAACTAAATTTTTTCTTAAATTTCTAAGTTGTTTTATGGAAGTTTTCCAATTTGGGGGAAGTTTTCCAATTGCCAGAGCCTTGCTGGAGTACAACGGACATCAATTCCAGAATATCTTGAATTTTAAAAGGAACTGTAGATGTGTTGGAAATTCCCCAAATTGTTACAATGTTCTAAACTGTCCTGGAGAGAATTCTATTCTCAACACAATTCTTTAGTTTCTCAAGAGCACATAGAGTTCATGTTCAGAAGAGCTGAGGTTTTAAACTCAGTTTTAAAATTTTACTCTGGGATTTGAGAGGCACCCTAGCCTTCATTCATTTCTTTATTCTGGATTGTTCAGAGTGGTATTTCTCAAGGTATGGCAGATAGGATCTCAGTAGACTTTATAAAAATAAAAAAGAGGTACATGAAATAGCAGTAGAAATGACGGATAAAAAAAGGTAAACTTTTTTTTTTCTTAAATACTTTGGCCAATTCGGATCCTAAAGAAATCTGGAGCACTGGTGAACAACCTTTCCTAAAGAAGTGCCAGATAGAAAATGGTTTATGTTAGTTGTGCCAGATGGTCTCTTTGGCAATTACTCAACTCTGCCTTTGTGGAAATAAACCAGTTGCAGGAGACAGGTAAAGGAAGAGACATGGTTATGTTCTAAAAGAACTTTATAAGAACAGAGGGCAGTTTTTAACCCCTGGGGAGGATGCATAAACCTCTGATAGGGGAAAATTACTGAGATTTACCACTTATTTCACCATAAACTATTGTGTCTATTTGAGGAGGGGATCATCATCAACTGCAGCTATTGTTTTGAAGAATATCCATGGAGATAAGGTAGTATAATGGGAACAGTAGGTATTCGGATTTAAGTGTTCCCATTTGATAACTTCATGATTTTTGATAAATCAATTCCTCAGCCATAGTAGAACTTTTTGGGAAGTAGGAATAACCATTTTTACTTTGTATAGTTGGTGTGACATGTAAAGTTTGTGGCATGAAATAGTCCTAAATAAATATAAGATTCCTCTTCTCATGATCATTGATTTCCTTTCAAATACTATTAATAATAGATACAAGGCATGCTGCCCTTATTTTTGCCTGTAACTGTACCACTGTGGCGTCCCATCCCATCAGATCTCAGAAACAAAGCAGGGTCAGAGCTGGTTAGTCCTTGGAAGGGAGACTGCCCGGGAATACCAGGTGCTGTAGGCTTGGGAGAACCCACTCCCAAAAAACAATCAGCCATTGAAAACCCTATGAATAGCAGGGAAGCAGGACAGTAGTTTTTCTCCTGTTGTACATAGTGTCCATATGAGTCAGATACCGACTCAGCGGCACCTAACAACAACAACCCTTATTTTTGGTTGCTGCTCTGCACTTCTTATGAATTCACTTTCAGTAAATATGAACTCTCTGATGGTACACAATGTAAATTTCAGAGACTGAATCCTTCCTTGTCTCCAGTCATGGCTCATTTGACATTTCTTGCTGTGGCTGGACTCCTATTTGAGTAATTTGGCTGATTCTAAAGTTCAGAAGTCCTCTCTAAGGCAGTTTTCTTGTAAGCGTTGATGAAATGGTGCTGGAGATTGAAACAGGGCTTCATCATATCATTCAGTTTTCTCATTATTATTTTTATGATCATGTCAAACACTTACTGAGGGTGCATCATACAGCAATCCCTATTCTCAGGTCTATTTATTAACTAAATTAATCTTCAAAATAAACCTGTGGGGCTACTTTCGAATCTTGAAATCATTCTCAAAAATTCTAAAAAATGCACATAGAGAGCAAATAGCTAGTTGCCTAAGGCCACACTGCTGACAGTCGCAGACCCAGCATTCATTACCAGGGAATCTGATCGAAAGGTAGGGACTCCACCACCCACCATACTTTTTCTACGTTCAGGAGACTTAGCGCCCTAAGGCAATGTTTACAGAATATTTGCTCAGATATGTTGCCTCTTTTAAAAAAGATTATTTCATGACCCAGAGAAAATGTTGTGCATTTATAGAACCCAAGCATCAAGGTCAGAGAAATGCTGGATGAATCTGACCCCACCACTCACTGACTACGTGACCTTGCACAACTCAGCACCTCCAAGCTTTAGTTTCTGCAACCTGAAAATGAAGGTAATTATACCTATCTTATACATCCACTTCAAGAATACAAGATTAGCAATAAAATCACAGTCAGAGCTACTTCAGAGGTCTCATAAGTGTTTCTTCTTCATTGTCCTCACCATAATCTAGGGTCTCAAATAGACCATACAATCCAATAACTGTTATTCAGGCAGTTCACTTGAGAGAAAGAAAAATAAAAATGAAACAAACCACAGCATGGGGAAAAAATCAGTTACAGGAAAAGAAGGCAGTTTGCTCCAAACACAGTTTTGCCTCTCTTTTGGACAACTTCCTGTTTTTCTCTCACATGCATTTTTTAAGCACAGGGTAATATTTCTTGTATGTGACTTTGATTTGCAACTTTCCTTTGTAATCGCATCTTATTTCAGCCTCCAAAACTTCCTAGGAAGGAACATTTTGCTACTCTATGGGTAGATGGGGCTGGGATTTAGCTCAGTTGGTAGAGCGCTGCGCTGCAGTCTCTGAGGTCCCAAGTTCAATTCCCAGCACCGCAAAAATGGGAGAAGGGCCTGGCAACCCACTCCCAAGGCAATCCCGAAACAATCTGCCATTGAAAACCCTATGAGGGTTGCTATGAGTCTGATACCTACTCGACAGCACCTAGCAACAACAACAACATGGGTAGATGAGAAGTCTGGTACTTAATGTGTAAATTACTTATGTAACCAACCACTACAGAGAGCAGACAGGTCAGATTTTCAATCTCCCCATCTCAGTTTTGAACAGGGCCCTGCCTGTGAATGCTGAATGACAAGGGAGTGGAGGAAGTCTTCTCCCAATGCCTCTTCAGTGTTCAGCCTTCCTCCTTAGTGTTAAGAAGTTGAAGCGGAAGGGGTTTCCCGATGGGACTACCTGATTCCAGGATTTCCTTTCCAGATGCCATTCCCTGCTTCCTGTAGTTAGCCACCCTCCAGAAGAGCTTCTTTGGAGGCCACAGGGGCAGGAGCTCCCCTAGAGGATGGCTCTGGTATTGCTTCAGAACTCACCCTAGAAGGGCCAGCCTTTAACTTGCTCTGCCTGGCTTTTTGTAAGCACAGGGTTCCCTGTATGCAGCATGTCCAGTAAATGCTTAGGTGGTTTCTTTTGGTTGCGTTGAAATCTTATATTCTCCCAGGTAAGAAATCTATATAGTTTTGGTGGGGCCTTCTGGGGGCAATACATTCATTCAAAAAAAAGAAAATATCTGATACCTGTTGTTGTTAGGTGCCCTGGAGTCGGTGTCCGACTCATAGTGACCCTACGTACAACAGGGGAAACACTATTGTCAGTGCTTATCTGCTGTTCATTGGGTTTTCAATGCTGGATTGATTTTGGGGAGTGGGTTGCCAGAATCCTTCTCCAAAGCCTACAGCACCTGGTGTTCCCAGGTGGTCTCCCATCCAAGTACTAACTGGGCCCGACCCTGCTTAGCTTCTGAGGTCTGATGGAATCAGATGCCACAGGGCTGTGGATGTCGACATCTGATACCTAAGGAGACTGAAAAGCAATGACTTATTTTGCATTTTCTTAAGATAATTCAGTTTCTGTATAACCTGACGCCAAGAGAACTTAAAGTCTTCCGAGTCATACACAGAAACACATAAGAAAATAAAGAAAAATGTACACCATGTACTCTGTGCCCTTGGATAAAGTACGCTCATAATAACCCGCTAGATTTATATACATATTATATTATATGAGGCATTTACTATATCTCATTCCGTGCTCACAACAGACCTCTGAGGCAAATGGGGCAATAATTATTGAGTCACGTTCCACACACTCATAAACAAGGACCTTCAGGAAAGGGGGGCCGTGCTGCTGTTTTTCTCTCTGTGTGGATATATCTCTAGCACTTGGCTGTGTCTAGTGCGGAGGAAGTACATAATAAAAGCAGAATAAATTAACGAATCACCGAACTACATTCAGAAGGTTAGATATTTTGCCATAGTCACAGAGTCAGAGAAAGGTAGTAGAACCAAGATTTTAGATCCAAACTCTATGCTCATGCAATTATATGAGAGTAGACCTATAGCTGTACTCACATGCTTCCCCAAGAAACTACCTCACTTTTGTTAGACAGAAGAAAGCTGATTTAGGGTCCTGTCAGAGGATCTCATTAAAAGTCACTAGACTTACGATTGTAGGGATATGGGTGGAATTAGAGATCATTATGTTAAAAAAAATTAAATAAGCCAGGTTCAGAATGACACACATTGCATATTTTTCTTATATGTGGAATCTAGTCTTAAAAAAAAACAATACATGAAAACAGAGAGGGGCTCCCTAGGAGAGGGAGAGCCGAAGGAGCAGGAAAGGAGACAAGAAAGGGGAGTGGGAGGCGTTGAAATGAAACAAAGTGCATGATTTACAGGAATGAACAACTCATAATGGATCCCGTTGTTTTGCACAATGAATATAAACTAACAACAAAAGAAACTAAGTATTATTTTTTTGAAAGAGTCACTGGATTTAGATTCAAGTCCTAACTTTGTTGTATAGTAGCTTGTGATAATTTCCTTGAGGCTATTTCAACATGTATGAAGTAAGGCTGTCAGTAACTCCTTTACAGTTTGAAGATTTTTTTCCCCTACAACTTTACACATGTATAAACATGCCCATTGAACACCACACATGATCTTGCAATACTTACAGTTGCATATTTGAAAAGCAAAAGTAGGGAGCGTCAGTTCTAGTGGGATGGATACTATTTTGGAGGTACTGGCATTCCTCCAAAGCCTTCATTTACTGTTTAGAATTTATATAGAGCACACACTGCCCACAGCATCTTGAAGCTTATGCAAATGTAGTCTAAAAGTATCTCAGAGAGGTTTCTAACTCTCACACGTCTGCCTTACTGTAGCAGGAAATTTCATTCTTTTGCCAAAGCTTAGTGAGGGCCGTCTCCAAGCCCCATCTGTCTTGCAGGGGAAAGTGAGTTACATTTCAAGTGATAGGGCATTTGGTTCTGGCCTTGGGAGAGGTCTGTGTGGTATTCTCTACAAATTCAAATGCCTCATGAGGTGTAGATTTTATTCTCCATAAGATGAAGAAGTTGGAGTTGATCCTTAAATTTATACCCTGCTCGAAGAACGTTAGATTTCAGTCATATGCATCTCTCTGTGTGTGTATGTGTGTGCGCATGCTGTGGTTTGATTTTGAGTATTTTTAGGTCTATATTCTGGAGGTCTTCATACAAAATCCATTTATTTGGCAATCCCAGATAGTATCTGAATCTTACAGAATAATAGAAAATCTCACTGAAAGAGAAACTAAAACATTTCCTGAAAAATCACTGAAGCTAATGAGTAGTCCCTTTATAAAGATGCACACAGGTGTAAGGCCTTGTTTGGACTCTCTGAGATTTCAAACTATTACCTGAAGAAATGTCTGATAAGACTTAGCTTTTATAACACCAGGCAAAAGCTTATCTAATCTGATAGATTATACATGCACTTGTCTATAGAATTAGTTCAGTCAATTATTTATAATTAGTTCATAATAAGTTGCAAACAATAATCATCAAATCCCAAATAAATGAATAGGTGGTAATTTCCAAGAATGTCAAACTCAGTAATGCTTTCATATTTTAACTTTCATATTTTGAATTTCACTGCCTTTTTTAAAGTTAGGAGACATTCAAATAAAACTGGATTCTTAGGGTTGTCTTTTTCCTATTCTTTCTAGAATTTCATCTGAACTCCTCAGTAGATGGGGGAGGGGCTTTGAAACATCACAGCATGGAGGATGGGCAGGCATCTGGCCTGAGGGTGCCATCTTTCCACATGTGGCCACTGCCAAAGGTAGGGTAGCTCTGTGGTTCTCTCTCATTCCTCTCTTCCTGAAGACGTCACTGAGACATCCGTTTTCTAGTTTCAAATGTGTGTTGATATCCTCACTAGGATCTCTGTCCTGATCTCAGGGCCACTGAAAAGACACAGACTCCCTCACTCAGCTAATATTTTGCACCAAAGATATGCAAAAGCCCCAGGTGGCCTTGCAGTTGTTGGGATTGCAGGATACAGAGAGTCACTGCCTCGTGGCGTTGGCTGTCCTCATCCACTGCAGGCTGTGATGTTTAGGACACCTGGGATGAAGGCAGCTGCGTGGCCTGGCCCTTTGTGGGGATTCCCCTACCATCTGTTCCAGCCAAAACCTGTTGATAGGAAGCTAGGCCATGAGTCTCCTCATACAGCAGAGAAGCTAGAAAGCAACTGGGAAAGTTCGTCAGCCCTTTCCCATAGCACAGCCAGCTTTGAAACATGCCCAGGCCTCTTTTTTAGAAACTTTGAGTCCAGATCTTGCTATATCCTCCACGTTATTGCAATTGTGATTATATAAAATATATTCTTATCCCATTAGTGTCCAGCTTTATCTCTGACATTAGAAAGGGAAAATAGAGGTAATGCTATTCAGAGTCTATGCTAGTGCTCACAATCACCCTACTGTGGGAATCAGTCTCCAAAGCCTACCTCAGAGAAGACAGAGGCATAGAAAAGTTCATTTTCCCAAACTCATACTTCCCGTCAAGGACAGCTGAGGCTTGAGCCTGCAGAGTCTTCCTATCATATACCACTCTGTCCCAGCACATGCAAGCAAATGCATCCTTCACACTCATATAAGTGCTGTGGGTTTGGTGCCGAATTTACCACCATGAGCATCAGTTGACTCCTGTGGAAAGCAGCCTCAGTAGAGAGATGTGACTAAGAACTGTGCTTTTAAAGAGTCTGAGGAGTAGGAAATGATATGTGCAGTTATGCTGAGCCAAGCAAGGGAGGTTAATTAATTAATCTTCATTTAAGATGAGAGAGACATGTTTCAAGATAATGGCCATTAAATTATCAAATATGTACTTAATGCAAGGTTGTTGTTATTGTTAGAAGCTGTTGAATCAGGTCTGACTCATAGCGACCTTATGTACATCAGAACAAAACACTCTCCCACCCTGTGCCATGCCCAGTACTACATCAGTGCTTCTTTGCTATTCATAGGGTTTTCAACGGCAGATGATTTCTGGAGTGGATTGCCAGGTCCTTCTCCCTAGCCTGCAGCACCTCGTATTCCAAGCAGTCTCCTGTCCAAGGACTAACCAGGCCAACCCTGCTTAGCTTCTGAGATCAGGCAGGGTTGGATGCCAGGATGCTATGGCTGCAGCCACTTAATGGGAAAGAGGGTATGAAGTCAGCATAGATGAGTCTGGAGTGAGTTCCCAAGGGTGACCTGTATGTATACAAGAAGTGAAGCCATATTGTGACTTTATAGGAGTTGAGCAGAAAGAGTCAATAAATTAATAAAGAAGCAAGCTAAAAAGAAGACTAAGATAACATTAGTCCAGTGAAGAAAGGAATTGAATGTTAGATTCAAGAGCTTCGGCCTCTTTCACGTAAGTACCATGACTCTAAGATTTATTTTATTTTGAACTATAATATCCTCTACTTTCCCTTTATCTTTTCATTTACTTTTCTTTTCTTTTTATAGGTCAAATGATTGAATGTCAGCAACTTCTTGTGATTCAACTTTATAGAATGTCAACAGTAATTCTAGGAAACACAATAACCCTAGTAATTTACCTTCAAACAAATTTTTCTCATAGATCCATTATGTAAAATAGACTAAATGAAGTGTTATTCTGTTAAAGAGAGGACAGATGAGAATGAGGTCTGAGAAAAAACTGTCTGTGCTCTGTCTTTTTGCCATACTCTCAGTGCACCATGATGTCATTTTGATACAACTGGTGTGAAAAACCATCAGTACGGGTGGTAGCAGTGAGGAAACTGAGTGGAAGCAGAATTGGTCTAAACCTGAGTATTTAGGTCAATAACCAAATCACCAGAGACACAGCCTTTTTTATGAGTATCAGTTTCTTTAATATTAAATGCAAAATTTATCAGGAGACATCTAGGATCCTTTTCAGCTTTAACATGTTGTGAACTTTAAAGAAAGAACTTAGATTGAAAGAAAATAGTGTCCTGTGTAGGAATAGAACTTACTTTTGTGAAGATTACCTCTGAACATTTCTTCTTCAGCTGATTTAACAGATTGCAAACTGGCAAGAACATGTAACTTCTTCAGAGACTAATTTCAAACCCAGGTAAACGAACTTTGATCCATCCGAACCTGGAGACTCTCCTGGATTAATGAATGCGCCTGTCTTCTGAAATTGGGAGAAAAAGCTTCCTGTCTTCTGAAATTGGAAGAAAAGCTAGAGGGAGAAGTTGTTACATAGTTCTTCCCATTCTACAGCTTCATCATGCTGTGTTCCTTTTTCTCATCTGTCCAACAATCCTCCTACTTCTACCAGAAGTGACTACACTTTCTACTTGGTTCTTTAATTCCCATAAAATGAAAAATGATTCATGTATTTTTTTATCCTAGTTCATAAAAATCCTTAACATCAATTATTAAAATGCCTTTCTATAAAAAGTAAAAGATAAAATCTCCTTTGCTTTAGTTTTGCACAGTGGATTTGGCAAATAAAAATATGTTTTATAGGAGGGAAAACTTCATGTCACTGATTTCAAAATATATGTGGGCCTAGTTAAACCTGTTATTTTTTTCTTCTCATATGCAGATTTTCGGGCAATGGGGAAAGAAGACTATGATAAATAATTGTAACTAAAATTCATTTTCAGTTGGGGCCTTGTAAACATTCCTTTTTGCAAATACATATTTTCTATATGGAGAATACACATTATAAGAGCTGTTCTGCTCTATAAGTTAGAGTAAATCCTGAAAATCCTCTAAATATACAATTTTTTGCAACAAGGGCTATCTTAATAAAAAGTCATTTTGGTTTACTGGGTACTGCAAGAAAAATAGCAGTTATTAAATAATCAGTTTCCACTTCCTTCCCAGTTGAGAAGATTTCCTTTTTCATTCTTTTTTTTTTTTCTTTCTTTTTTTTTCTTTCTTTTTTCAGTCCTGGGATTGATCCCAGAGCCTTGCACATGTGAGACAAGTGCTCTACCACTGAGCCACACCCCCAGGCCCAATACAGGATCTTGCTAAGTTATGCATGCTGCCTCTGACCTTGAACTCGAAATCCTCCTGCCTCAGCCTTTCACATTGCTGTATACACAGCTTAAGAAGGTTTTCAACAGCATAATTGGCAGAAGGTTTGGTACATGCCCCAGGATTCCCACTGTGTCCTTCCTGGCTCTATGAGCCTTAACCTTAAAAATACATGTACTGTAATTTCAGTTAATCAAACTGCCAACCTGGATATGACCTTGACTGGTTATTGAACATTTTGGGTCATCATGTGGGCTTAAAGTTTCTCATATTTTATAAAGATTGTTAATATTGTAATTTTGTTTCTTGTGAAAATTACTGGAATTTTCATTTTGAGTTATTTTTAGGTAATATATTCTTTCTTCTTGGAACACCAAAATTATACATACATACATACATACATACATACATACATACTATAATTAATAAGCATGGAACCTCCCTACAGATATTCTTTTGTACCTTACGGTTTCACTAATTAATTATTGAAGAATTTTCCATTAAGTATATCAGAGTGCCTTATTTTCTTTATTGTTGTTGCTAGCTGCTATGGAGTCAAGTACAACACACAGGGATCCTATGTACAACAGACAAAGCACTACCCAACACTGTGCCATGCCTTGTGCTATGTCAGTGCTTCTTTGATATTCATAGGATTTTCAATGGCTGGTTGGTTTTTTGGGAGTGAGCAGCCCAATCCTTCTCCCAGGCCAGTAGAAATAGAACTATTAGATCAAAAATGGATGTTTCTGTGCTAATTTCTTACAATTTCCAACTTGCCCTCGGTACCATTTTACCAATTTCCATTCCCACTAATGCTGAAAAAGACAGATGATTTGTTCCATAGGAGAAAACACAATGAGTTACTAAACTTTTCGATCACTGTTGAGCTGATAAGTTATAAAACTGGCAGCTTAGTATAGTTAAAATTAGTATTTACCTCATTTATACCAGAAGTTAAATTTTTTTAAAAAATATTTTTAATTTACAGATCATACTGTTGTAAAATAAATTAGTCCCATTTATCTAGTGCTGGTGACTGAACCCAGGGCCTTGCACATGCTAAATAAGCATTGTATAATAGTAGCTACACCCACAGTCCCATTACAGTTTAATCAATAAAATATCTAGGTATACCCTTTGCAGCTTTTCTTTCAGATTGTTATTCTGCTCTGTATCAATTTTTCAGATATTTTATATAGTATGGAAGTTAGGTTATTTCTGTGATATGAATTACAGCTACTTAATTTGTCAAAACTAC
>VMDO01037090.1:0-14603 GCA_007922755.1 Pedetes capensis | reverse complement strand
GATCTCCAGCACTGAACAAATGGGAGAAGGATGTGACAATCCATTCCCAAACAATCCCAGAATAGTCGCCATAGAAAACCCTATGAGTAGGACATGACTCAGTGACATCTAATAACAACAACAACAACAACAATTATTTTAAAACACATTAATAAAATTTACAAGTTCTGATAAATGGTCATTATAAAACTTAATAAAGAGCATCATGCAAATTTGACAATTGTGAAAACTGAGGCACAAAAAACTACTTTAAAGAAGAAAATGATACAACTTTGAGCAGATGGATGTTTAACCCAATTTAAAGATCACACAATGTATACACATATCAAAACATCATATTCTATATTAATATGCACAATTTTTATGTTATGTACCAGTTAAAAATAAATTTAGTTAGAATAGAAAAGAAATAGGAAGAAAAACATACAAATAATGTGGGCGGCGTGAAATATAAATCTCCACTTGGAGCTCATAGGGCCGCTCAACACCTCAGTACAAGCCTGGCGAATCACAAAGAGGGAACATGTGCCCAGAATCTTGAACATGACAAAACACAAATTCTTCTCTAAATTATTATGCATTATATTATATGTAACACATATAATTGTAGCACAAAAGTCTCCTTACGCATCAAATAACTTTTTCAAAATGTTGGTTCAATGAATTACATGTAAATGAATCAAAAACATATGGGCAAAGTTTATCTTGAAATATAGAACTTGACCAAATGTGTTTTGGGTTTTCACCCACCCTAAATATCTGAAAGATACTGTCAAACCTTGGCAGGTCTTAAGTCACCACTGTGGCCCTTCATGAACATTTCCTATCTTTGTGGATCATTCAGTACCCTCCCTTCTGTTTGTTGCTAGAATTATGCAGTGGTTTGTGGGCATTCATTGAATGCACATGGCATTTACCAAAATCTATGTAATATGTATCAAAACTGAACAAGGTAGCACAGAATATATGATACACTAAATCCATGCTTTAATGTGTACATTAAGAAAATTTTAGTTTGCAAAAGACAATGTAGAAACAATAACTTGCAGTACATTTCAAAAATTGTAAAACCATCAGACTGAAATAGTCAAATATTTCAGATAATTATAAAGTAAAATTAAAAGAAACTTTGGTGCCTTGAGGGACAAAGATTATTCATTTTCGTATATATGTTATGTAGTCTTTGTATTTTCACAGATGCATATGTCTGGGGGTTAGCTCAATTGGTAGAGTGCTGTGCTGCACTCTCTGAAGACGTGGGTTCGAACCTCAGCACCACAAAAATGGGAGAAGGACGTGACAACCCAGTCCGAAAGCAATCCGGAAACAATCATCCAGTAAAAACTCTATGAGGGTCCCTATGACTCAGACCTGACTGGACAGCAGCTAACAACAACAGCAACAATATATGCTAACACTACATATTCTACTTCAGTTTGATTTGTTCACTTAAAACATATGGCATGTAGTCTATACAACAGCATAAAACATATATAACTTTATTATTTTCAGCTACTGTAGAATGTTTAGTGAGAATCACAAAGGTTGTGAATTTAAATTGATGAATTTAAACTGGAATTTAAACTGAATATATGGTTCCCATACAAAGCATATGTTTTTAGACAAATCTATTTACTCGTTTGTAAAGAAGACAATCTCTGGACAGAAGGCTGGGTTTATACTAACACTTTTAGATATGTTATGTGATCCATTTCAGAAATGATAATCTGCCCTGAAAACCTTTTCCCTCAATTATGGTAGAAGCTGGCATTCTTTTGCAGTAAAGTCAGCAAATGGGAGAGATCCTGAGAGCCAATCTCTTGGGAATGTGAATTTGGGATTATGTCACCACTTAGTAGAATAACAACACTGATGGGCTGAAATGAATCCCTCTCCTGACAGACTGAACTTTTTAGCCTCTCTCGTATCAGCCATCTCCCTGTTGTTGGTATACGGTTTCAGTAAAGTAAGAGCAAGTCCAAGTTCAGAAAAAAAGACCAGACCACAACAACAACAAAAACTTGATAATGAATAATAGCAATTCGTACTTGGGTCCTTTTATCTACCACTGGTGTAAAGTATCTTTTCCCACTTAATTCCTCAGTGAAAAGGTTATACATTTAATAAATAATGACAGGGAAATAGCCCTAGAATGATTTTTTCCCCTGCGATCTGGAGAAAGACGTGAAAGTCAAAGTATGCAAGATAATATGTGATGTGCTTTGAGAATACAGAGATGAAGAAAGAAATGCTGATATTTATATGTTTGTTTTAATAATAACATAGAAAATTATCTTAATAAATGCCTATGCTACAAAATGGGGAAAGGGAGATTTTTAAAATCACAACTACCTCACTGCTTTTACATATCTTATCCTAGGGAATCTAATTTCAGAATCAAAGATTCAAAATCAGAGATTCTCTTTGGAGTTCAAGTATGAGAAATGCCAGCATCATTAACAAAGTCTGAAAAGGACTATTTAGCAGTTATATAGTGTTTAGTTATTATACATGTATGTTATAACATATGCCTATGTGCTGAGTTTTTAAATAATTCAAAATTATTAGCTACACTCAGAAAGGGCTGAGATTTAGCTCAGTTGGTAGAGTGCTGCGCTGGAGTCTCTGAGGTCCTGGGTTCAATTCCCAGCACTGCAAAAATGGGAGCAGGACCTGGCAATCCACTCTCAAGGCAATCCTGAAACAATCAGCCATTGAAAATCCTATGAGGGCCACTATGAGTCGGATACAGACTCGACGGCACCTAACAACAACAACATACTCAGAAAAGGCAAATAATTCTGTACTCATGATGGATTTATCTGTGCTATATTATATATGTATATAAGTTTTCCTGTTGGTATTAAGTTGTGCCCAGTTCATAATTTTGTCAAGAGTCTGGAAAAAAAATCGGACTTGGGTTCCCTACCATTGGGCTCAATATTTAGCATGAACACATCAAATTAAGTCAATTATATTTTTCACTTTAATTAAGATTCAGTTTCTATATCATATTAACCAGCAGGAGCTAACAATTCTCTTTTGAGACTCTCTCTCATCTGTTCTTTTTACCCTTTTCATTGCCATTTAGTCAATTTGATATTAGTACCTCATATTGGTGAATTATGGAGAACTCCTAGGTTTTGTCCACATTAGTTCCAAGGATGCCACTAATAATTCATTTTTAGGAAATTCTTAAGAACACTATTTTATCAACTCACCTGTGTTAATAATGCTTAAAGTTTACTCATAAAACAAATAATTATTTGTTGTATTGTCAAGCATTATTGCAATCCTATTCTAATGCATAATGTTTATCATGGTGTTCTTATAAAACCCCAACCACCAGCCATCATGATGATATTTTGGATGTACAATTCTCTTTTGCTTCTCCCTGTCTTTGTTCTTACTGTTTGTTAAGCTTTAAAATTTGATATTACTGTTCTAATATTCTAGCACCACAAAAACAGAAGTACATGGCAATCCATTCCGGGGGCAACCTGAAAAGAATCAGCCATTGAAAACCCTATGAAACTCGCTATGAGTCAAGATCTGACTCCATGGAACCCAACAACAACAATTCTTATGCTATTCTGCCTACTTATTTCACTACATTCTCACCAGCAATAAATATTTCAGTCACAAATGTTTATTATTTGTGCTATCAAATTTTTATAAGCATTTAGTCACTCCCAAGGAAGTACATTTATCAATTTTACCTATGAATCCTAGTTTATTCCTTGATTGATATGTTTTAAAAAGAAATACGAGTGAACATCTGCAACTCATGAAGCTTCCACAGTGCTTGTCTGAGTTATTTCTGCACATGGAAAATCTCATTAAGACTTGTATCCTTTTAACAATACAAATGTATCTGCTCTCTTCTTGGGACAAACTGGCCCTTCAATTAAAAGAGATTTAATACTCATTTTATAAGCAAAGATCAAATATGTATCCCATGCATGTATCTTTTGGGTTTTTATTGCTGATGGGGTTTTGGGGTCTTTTTCATTGTAAGTGTTAGCTTTCTTTTTCCTTATTAAGTAAATCGTAGGCAGGAATTTCATAGACTTCTCTTAACAGTAGACAGAACTGGCTAAATTGATAGATGTAAATGTCTGATATTTATGCTTTTAGAGATGGTGTGCTTTTTATGATATGCTCACAAAACTCCGCTTAACCTTAGAGAAAGTTGAGCCAATAACTCTTTATGCTTGTGAGACAAAAATAGAGCATAAATTATGTGACCTAGGTATCATGTTGTTGTTGTTTTTATCAGGTTCCTTCCAGTCATGTCCAACTCATGGAAACCTCCATAGGGTTTTCAATGGCTGATTGTTTTTCCTTTGGGATTGCTTTGGGAGTAGACTGCCACATCTTTCTCTCCTACGTATCTTAGACTTTGAAAAATGAAATACCCCAGCATGCATAGAAATACTATTTGTAAAACTATTTCATTTTCCCCAGGTTAACCACAAGGTTTAAAGAAGGCAAGTTATCAAATTTATAAAATGATCATTACATGTTTTGTTCTAGGATCTCAAATCACTTAAACTCATATTGAAGATTCCTTTGAATAGATATGTATTTGTTGTTGTGAGGTGTCATTGAGTCAGCTACATCATATTTGACTAATTTCAAAGAGGTGAATTAAAACAAAGGAAATTCTATTGAGTGAAACTGAGAGTTATCCATAGAACCAAGGATATTCTCAATACAGAGGATGCCAAAAAATGTATACACATTTTGGGACCAAATCTTTCCATCTCACTGTTTTAAGAATTCATCCTATGGTTGTTCTGCTATTTCATGTCCCATGTGCACATTGTTTAGTAGAATTCTGTGTGTGTGAACAGGTAAACCGTTCCAACACCACAGCAGAAGAAGCAGAGCTTGTTGCTGTGTGAGACCTCCTGGATCCTCCCTCCTGCACATCACACACAGTGCCATGCATCTCAAACTTATCATGAGTGTGTGCAATTATTGGGCATGCTGGAGGTTCTGTTGCAAACTCATATCTCCCTTGCTGTTGTACTTGCACAGTTTTGAATTTCAAATACCACTTTAAAGTGGTCTTGCACTCCTCCAATGACAATTGTGCTTCTGCCATTTTCATTGTCCTACCTGTCACATGGTGGCAGTAGCCCTCATTTGATCCATGCCTTCTTTTGACTGAATGTCATGCTACACATTGTTGCTGTAATTTAATTCAATTTTGAGAAATAATACATGCATAACATCTCTTAAAATGTGTATGCATTTTTGGCACCCTCAGTATATATTAGCTTTTAATCTTTTGTTTATGTGACTTGCTATCCACACCATTTTTCCTTGACTTATTGTATACATTTTCCTTATTTATTGAAAATTTTAATAACACAGAACCTAGTAGCTACTCACAATGTATCTTGAATTAGCAATTTTATATTTTGCTCTCGAAAATATTCTCATTTTTCTCAAGAACACAGGCCAATAATGATACTTCCTGTTTTCTTTATATGCCACGCTACTAGAGAAGGAACATAGTGAAGTATAAAACATTTACTTAATGAGAATTTTGTATAAAAACTTGTTTCTATTTCAACTGAACCATTATTATCCTTTCCTTGGCTTATTACTTATGGTTATACAAATCCCATGAAAATATTTTACTGGAATATTATTATTATTATTATTATTATTATTATTATTCCTTATTATTAAATGATGATGGGGTACAGAGTAATATAGCATTGGATTTTTCCATTATGCATTCTTTACATCACTTTTTGCAACACTTTCATAAACCCACAAAGTTTATGGAGCCTTATGGCTGGTATGTCCTGAAACTCAAATGCTTATTTGGGTTATGTTCCCTGTTTTTCCAATATAATCATGAAGTTGACCTGTTTACATTGAGATCATCCTCTCCCCATTCATCCCTCCACATTGACCTTTCTCCCCATCCCATCTTCTCCAATCTTCACTTCCCTCTGCAAGTTCCCTCCCTCCTTCTTTCTACTCTTTATATTGCCCCTTCTATGCTAAGTTTAATTGTGCATAAAATTATTTTTATAATAGGTCTAGATGTAACAATTATATTCAAGACAATTTAGTATAGTGAATTAGAAATTAAGATAAAATAAATATTTCAATAGGGTAGTATTTTTAAGTGAACAAGTTGTTTGTGTTCCAACTATAACTACCTCTGATGGATCGAGATTTATGTAATTCATTATCCTTGAATGAAAAATTTCTTACTTAAATTTGAGATCCCATTTCTTGGAAGTAATGCCATTTAAGATGATGTCTCCTAGGATGAATAACAAGCTGCATTTGTCAGTTTTTCATCACCATGAAAAATACATAATAGAAACAATTTAAACGAGGAAGGAATTATTTTGGCACCGAGTTCCAGAGTTTCAATCCATGATCAGCTGGCTTCATTGCTTAAGGCATAGATAAGGCAGAACATCAGGGCAGGCATCTGGTAGAACAGAGCCGTTCACTTCAAGCAGAAAGGACACAGGAGGGAGAGGCCAGGAGCAAGATAATGACTTTCAAAGGCATGGCTCCAGTGACCTATTTCTTCTAGCTAGGCCCTATCTCCCAAAGTTTCCAGCATCTTCCCAGATAGAACCACCTTCAACATAGGAATCTATGGGGAAATTTCAAATTTAAACTATAATAGTAACCCACTTAAAGATACTTTGCTTAATTGAATTATATAGGCACACACATACACACACACACACACACACACACACACGTCTTTGTGAAACATGTATGTACTTAAAATGCTCTATTAAATGTAATTATATTGTGTGAATAGATATTATCAGATAAGTAGGTAAATATATAAGTAATTGTAATAGTTTAAAAATATTGATATTTAAAATAGGAACCTAAATCAAATCACTTCTCTTAACTTTTTATACCTTCTTAGAACTCACAATCTATTTGTTACCACTAAGAACTGATATTTGCAAGGTTAAGCTTCACCTGGACTATAAGTCAGTACAGGGACCTCATAATGACTCTACCATACATGTTACCTTGCTTCTACCAATGACTAAACATATAATATTGTTATAATAATATCCATTTGTCAATACCACTTACAGTTATTCTATGATTGGGAATCTCGTGAATCTATAAGAACTTTACCATTGTGATATAAGATCCTGAGTCTACTAAGAAGGGTAAGAAGGAATGGAGAATCTAATTAGTGTGGCCCTCCTTTGGGAAGCAGGTGAGTATATTAAGGACAGTAGGTTTGGCAGAGAACCTTGATTTGGGGAAAGGGTAAGGGTCAAAGTGAGTGAAACAGAAGGAAAAGAAGGGAGGCAGAGAAGTGAGAAAGAGAAACAGGGGGAGGCGGAGAGAAGGCTGTGAGACAGATGGCAAACGGCTGTTTGTTGTTTCTCCAGATCATATAGGTCACTAGAAATCATAATATTAAATGGGTATTTGGTTTTGTGGAAACTTGGTGGGGGGGGTGAGGCAATCTAGCCCTGAACAGAGGTATGTGTACTAAGGACCTTCAGGGACTGTAAAGATTGAGATGTTGCAAAGAAGTAAGACCCGTGATCTCTGCAAAGGAGGATCCTCATATGACTTAAGTAAGTTAATGTTTCCTCATATTTAAAATAAAATTAGGCTGTGAGGAAATTCACACAGAAGCACACTCACACACAAATATCTAAATAATTAAGAAATAACCTAGGATCTGAGTAATTCATACAATTATTTAAGTTAACCTGGAAGAAAAAAATCATATTAAAATATGAACTCACACAAAAAAGATAAAGTGTTTGGGGGCAAAATAATGGTGAATAATGTTGAATGTGTTTGGGAAGACAGAATCAGTAGGTTGAATGTGCTTGTGAATCCTGAAAGACATTTCTGGCTAAATGAAAAGGTGTGATAAGTGGAGTAGGCATATGACTGTGAAATCTAATCATTTCAGGACAGAATTCCTTTCAGTAAGTCTTTGTTGAAACAAGTACAGTTAATATGTTTGAAAGTGGAGAGCAGGTAAAATGATCAGTGAGGCTGAAACTGCACATATTCCCTTTGTCCTGGTAAAACCACTCTGAGGTAGGGAAATAAAGATATGGAGAGGGTATCAAGTGTTGAAATTGTGTCCTTTGGATTGTTTATAACATTGAACATATAATATTTAAGTGGAAGTTTTAGTTGATAAGAATGGAATAATACCACTCTCTTTCTGATAAGGAGGAAATTTTCTCAAGAGTTTATTCCAAAGCGTTCTTCCTGGGCACATAAGATTCTGTAATTCATCCATATTATGTAGCCCAAGCAGAATTAAGCCAAGTATCGGAGAAAGAAACATTGACAGTTTCTGTCTCAAATAATAGACATTCAGAAAGACAGAGAACATTAGCACCTCAATTTTGGAGGGTTGTGAGGTAGGTCTTTGTGTATGTACAGGGAGTTGGTGTAAAGCTGAGGAACTTACATGAAGCTAGAAAAGCTAGAAGTTCCCCGTCACTCTAGTGGGACTCTAAGTTCATTTAAAAAGTATTCTATTGACATAAGGATGAAAACTACAATAAATGTAGCTGTACTTTACAAGTTGCTGTAATATCTGAGACGTTTTCTCTTAACCTTAAGAATGCACCTAAAGACAAGTGAGGCTAGATAGGGTCAAAGTGTGTTCTACAGCCCTTGTTCTGATGAGTGAGCTGCACCATTGTCTGCAAGCAAATGGATAAGGAAAGTCGGGAACTCTGAAGTTCTCAAGCAGAAGAAAACAAATATGTTAAAGAAGTTTTAAAACAACTGGAGGGTTTTCTTAGCACTGAATAGGAGCTTAATAATTGTGCCTTCTACCTTAGTAGAGGTGGTATGGGGTGTATCCATGGGTTTTCATTAGATCTAAAGAGGCATGCAAGTCAAAAGAGGCAAAGAACACAGTCTGCATTTAGACATCAGCATTGTGTGTATGTGTTTGAACACTCAACTAAGAGAGTATGTTATGAAATAAATGTAGCAATGTATTTTACAATTATTAAAATGTAGATCATTACTAGACAAAATGCTACGTTGAAAGCCATAAGTAAAATTTCCTCATAGGGAGCTTTAGGGTAAAGGGTATTAGCCCAAATAAATCATTAAATTAAAGCAACCAATCTAGTCAATGAATAAATATATTCATTTTTAAAAAAACTTACATTGATTCATTTCGTTTGACAGCATCCAGTGTAACAATGATAGTTACATTTTTGCATATATGCAAGATTTAGACCCTGACCACATCCAGAGGAATCTGCTTATTATAAGTGATTCTCAGTCTAGTATAAATAACACCACTGTATAGAAGACATAGGTAACATAATTTTAATGTGAAAATAGTGTGCAATTCCATTGAAAAATAGGATTTTCCTTTCATCTGGATAATAAAAATATAACACAAGTGATGTTTTAAAATCGGAGATATAAAGACATTGCTTTTTTGAAAAAATGGATTAGTGAACATAATGTTCTTTTATGAAAAAAAAATCCATGATTTCTTTTATGACCTTTATGGGGTAATATATTATTAAAACAAATATCTCAGTTAACTGTGACACATTTGAAAGTCCATTAGAAATTGTGAATGGATTATGACATTGTGTTAAAAAATCTATGGCCCATTTATGACTATAGTTATTTCACAACATCTTTTCATAAGTGATTTAAAAGACACATATGTTTAGTCTATTAAGAGAGACAGCAGGCACACTCTGGGAATATGAGAGAGTTCAGTTACACCAATTTAGGAGATAACTCTAACCCCGGTCACATCGTCGTCTTTTCTGCTAAGCTGAGTTCAGCCTTTGGTGTCTAATGGCAGTCTGACTCTGCAGACAGCTTCAGAAGCGAGAAAAAAGAGCTCAGCTACTGACCGGCCCTTGGTGTCTGTGTCAATATATCACATATTAGGACAATTACACAATGTCTTTTCTTTCTTGGCTACACAACTAGATATTTTGTTTATGTGCTATTTCATTTTTTTAAATGTGGCTTTTTAAACTTTGGGGATAATTTTAAAAATATAACAATATTAAGTCTTCCTATCCCCACGAATATGTAAGTAAAGCTCTAAAAAATGAAAAAGTTCTTGGGACATAGCGTTTTGAGTATTCCTACAATCCAAATGATATTTAGATTGTAAACTGTCCCGGGCAGTCTGCTAGCAGAAGAGAAGAGAAGAATGGGTATAAATGGGTCTGTTAAGGTTATATACATACATAGATGCATACATATGCATACATGTACACACATATATGCCTGAAGCTGTACCACCCTGACATCTGATCCCCTCAGATCTTGAAAGCTAAGTAGAGCCGGGCCTGGTTAGTATGTGTATGGGAGACAACCTGGAAACACCAGGTCCTGTAGGATTGGGAAAAGGACCTGGAAGCCTACTCCCAAAACACAATCAGCCATTGAAAACCCTATGAAGCCAGGCATGGTGGCACATGCCTGTAATGTCAGCAACTCAGGAGGCAGAGGCAGGAGGATAACAAGTTGGAGACCAGAGGCAGTCTGCATAATTTAGTGAGATCCTGTCTCAAAATCTAAAAAAAAAGGGGGGGTCTGGGGTGCAGCTCAGTGGTATAGCAATTGAGAAGAATGCATGGGATGGACCCCCAGTACAACACGCACACCCACACACAAAATACCCAATGAATAAAGAAAGAAAACCCTATGAATAGCAGAGAAGCACTGACATAGTGCCCAGCATGTGTCCGGTAGTAATTAGTTCATCGTACATAGGATTGCTATGAGTCAGACTCAACTTGAGGGCAATTAACAACAACAACAACAAAAACACACATACACGCATGCACACACACACACACACATATGTTGATCAGACCCTTCTACTTCAACCTTGAAGAGTTTGCATATTGAGAGATCAACTGTTCACAAAACACTTCGGGGTACCTTGAATTCGGTTGTGTCCATTGCCAGTCATAATCACATTAATGCAATTGTTGCCTGATATCCAATGACCACAAAGCTATAAGAATTGTCTCTTGTCACCAGCAGTACAACATTTCTTGTCTGAACCCCAAACAGCATTCCTATGCACTGAGATGGTGCACCTTACTGTGTATTCTGTACCCTAGTGGAAAGAGGTTATTTGTACCCATTTGTAATATATTTTGCTAATATACAGGCAAACAGAGAGTAGAAAATATTTAGAAAAAAATGTGTCTGTACTGAACATGTGCTGACTTTTGCTTTCTTACAGTTCCCTAAGGCAATGCAATATAACTGTTTACATTGCATTAGTTTTTGTTTTTGTTTTTGTTTTTTCTGTACTTGGGGTTGAACCCAGGGCCTTGCGCCTGCATGCTTTGCAAGTGGTGGACCACGGAGCTGCGCCCCCAGCCCATTTCTCTTTTACTTTTTGAGACAGGGTCTTGCTAAATTCTGCAGACTGCCTCTGGTTTCGAATTTGCAATCCTCCTGCCTCTGCCTCCCGAGCAGCTGGGATTACAGGCATGCGCCACTGCGCCCGGGTGCATTAGGTATTATAGTTCATCAGGAGATGAGTTAAAGTAAATAGGAAGATGTTAACAGGTTATATAAAATGCTACTCCATTTTGTAAGAGGGGCTTGAGCATTTACTGAGTTTTGTGTCTTTGGAAGGGGATTCCAATTCTCCATGGATACCAAGAGATGACCCTATGTACAAGTTCTATGTGAGGCAAGAAATCATAGAAAATTTAGATAAATTGGTAGATATCCCATGTTTATGGATATGAAGGCTTAATATTATCGAGATGCCAATTCTTGTCAACTTGGTCAATGCCATCCCAGTCAAGATTCCAGAAAGTTATTTTGTGGAAGAATTTGGTATCTATGATGGGTTCTGAAACAAAACTCCTGTTGATATCTGGACAACTATAGTCATCAAACATTAGCCCAAATTACAGAAGTTTTTGTGAAACAAGTTCTTTGTATTTCTCCCCTCCAACTATTTTCCATAATTTATGAAACCAGAGGAGAGTGCACACGAGAAAAATTTGATGGTTAAGTATCATGGCTTAATCAGAAATGAGCAATCTCTTCTGAAGACAAAGATGTGTTTGGGGGCTACTTGTGTTAGTCTGGTGCCTTCTTTTCTTCAGGATATTTTGAAAGCAGAAAAGTTCATGTGACAGGGCTCATAAAAAGCTGAAGGTAAATTGTTGTTGTTAGGTGCCGTCGAGTCGGTATCCGACTCATAGCAACCCTGCGTACAACAGGTGAAACACTATTGTCAGTGCTTCTTTGCTGTTCATAGGGTTTTCGATAGCAGATTGGTTTTTGCGAGGGGGTTGCCAGGTCCTTCTCCCAAGCCTACAGTATCTGGTGTTCCCTGGGGGTCTCCCATCCAAGTTCTAACCAGGCCCGACCCTGCTTAGCTTCTGAGATCTGACGGGATTGGATGCCACAGGGCTACAGCTGCAGGCTGAAGGTAAATTAGTAGGCTTAAAAGTGCACAGAAAATTTGTTATTATGCTGTGTTAACTTTGATGTAGGAAGGCCAGTTGGAATTTGGAGAAAACAAAAGGTCAGACAGATTTGGATAATCACCATTATAATTCTTTGTATCTAACACATTCCTCTGGCTTTTTTCAGAACTACTTATATACAGCTTATAGCAATACATGTTAAATATCATCAGTGAGTCCATTATTTTGCTGAACACCACTGGTGAAGAAATTAGAATTACAGAATCAATTCACACATAAAGGTCTCATCAGAAAAAGGATTCATAATTTTACCGACTTAAAGCATAATTATCGTCTTCCTCTGGATAAAATTTAAATTGTGCATTTCCATGCGACTGGTATACTTTAACACCTGAGAACAGATTTTCACAGCTCTGAAAAGCCACTTCCAAAGTGGAAAATATGTTTGATGGTGCAACAAGTTGGTTTTGAATCTCACATTTTTTTCGTCTCAGTTATAACATACAAAGTGTTAATACTCTGGGAATACTCTTTTCCATCATAGACACAAGAGACAGCTCACTTATACTTTAAAAATTGGGGGCAGCCAGGCGTGGTGGCGCACACCTGTAATCCCAGTGGCTTGGGAGGCGAAGGCAGGAGGATCACAAGTTCGAGACCAGAGGCAGTCTGCGTAATTTAGGGAGACCCTGTCTCAAAAAAAAAAAAAAAAAAAGTAAAAAAATGGGCTTGGGGGTGTAGCTCAGTGGTCCAGCACTTGCAGAGCACACAAGCGCGAGGCCCTGCGTTCAACCCCCAGTACTGGAAAAAAAATTGGGGGCTAGGTATGGTGGCACATGCCTGTAATCCCAGGGACTCAGGAGGCAGAGGCAGGAGGATCATGAGTTTGAGACCAGAGGCAGCCTGTATCACTTCATGAGACCCTGTCTTAAGATAAAAAATAAAAAACAATAGGCTAGGGGCAAAGGTCAATGATAGAGTACTTGCAAAGCATGCGTGAGGACCTGGGTTCAACCCTCCTGTACTGCAAAAAGTATTTTGTCTGAAGAAGGCCAAAAAATAATTATTAATATAAGGCTTGGTAAAGTGTATATAATATATATAATAATGAACACTATGCCTGTTCATTTCAAGCATTTTATGAGCATTTTGGGCAAATCCTGTAACTATTTTCATGTTTTTGAATTTATTTCTCAGTTGGATTTACTATCAAAGAAGTTTTTAAGCCATTATAACTAATTATAAATCATATTTGACCCAGAATTATCCGATTGCTGCCTGACCAATCGGCATTGCCATAAGATACATGTTAATTATTTCATTCTTCTCCCTTCATGACATACAAGAGTTGGAGCCCCAGCTTCAGTCACTGCTTTTCTACAATAGGATTTCAGAGTAGCTGGAGTTAATTAATGTAGACTTGGCTCCAGCTTTCATTCATCCTTTCTAAGCCACCCTTTACCCAGCCTCAGCAAAACAGTATTACCTCATTGACTGTAATGGCATCCTGGTTATAAAGGGCTTGGTGTTGTTTTACCTGTTAACTCTCTCCATGCAGAACTGGACAAAAACAATCCCCGACATATATGTAACTTGTTAGTGAATTTTCCCCACAAGATCTTTCCCACAGAAATCCTATGCAAGGAAATAAGCTTGCATGTATAGACCGACGGACACACAGACATTCTCATAGAATAAAATGCTTTAACTTCTCTCTGATTTAAAAAGAGTGCCCTCTTTCTCTTTTCTGCTGTATCTTGTAAGCTGATACTATTTTATGTTCATGGTACTTTTCTGAATTTGCCACAAAATGTAGACACTTTTCTTTGGACTATAAACTGTCAATCATTGTTCAGCTAAGATTTTACAGAAAAGTTAGAAGTTTTTCATTGCCTAGAACTGCGTTGTATACTTTCTGCAAAGAACTCATCCTTCTCCACAGCGTTTCTGCTCAAACAGTGAACCTTTCTGAACTGGTGATTGAAATCTGTTTCTCAGAACCATCGAATTGAAATTTATCTCTCAGTTCTATAGGGGTAGATTTCTGGTAGAGTCATTTAAGACACACATGTATTTTCTCTCACCCTTTCCCCTTCTTCCTACTCCCTCCTTCTCCCTTTCTTTTCTTCCTCCTCCTCTTCCTTTAGT
>VMDO01037089.1:0-14610 GCA_007922755.1 Pedetes capensis | reverse complement strand
CATCCATCCGCCCATCCACCCACTTCTCCATCCATCCACCCATCTATCCATCCAATCATCCATCCATCCATCCATCCATCCATCTATCCATCCACTCATCTATGCTTCCATCCATCCATCCATCCATTCACCCATGCAGCCAGCCATCCACCCACTTAACCATCCATCCATCCATCCAGAAGTTTGTCATTTAACAATTATTTATCAAAGGCCCAAGCTGTGTCAAAGTCTCTGATGGGACGCTAGAGGTAGGTATGGCTCCCCTTGCCTTGCAGGAATTTGCCTTTCGGTGGGCAGGATAACCATCCATGCAGTGAGGTATTTGTTCCCTTCCCTCTTGGGAGTCCCTGCTGGGTGACCCACACTTCCAGCCCTGGGATGCAGTCCCTGCCCTGGAGCAAGTCCCTCTCAGCAGGAAAAGCCGGGAGGAAGCAGGCAATCAAGACTCAGGGTGTTAGACGGAGGCTAGAGGCAACATCCATGTCCTTCATTTCAGAGGAGAAAATAGTCCCTGTCCCCTGCCACACCCCATCTCCTTTCACGACGTTTATTCCTCACAGGCCATAATGAAAATTAGATTATGTTCCTGTAAACTTTTATAACAAAGTTTTAAAAACTAAGAAATGTTCGGGTTAAGACACATCCCAAGATATCAGCCCAGGGGTCTTGTCTAGAGGGTGTAGGTATCATTTACTTGTCCACATCCCAAGACATGACAGTGATGCTGGTTTGTCACTTATGGGCCAGGCCATATAAGGCTTTTTTGGGGGCCTGGGGGTAGATGAACTCTAAACACGCTGCAGACTGCAGTTTGTGAAGACCAGGCCAGCATCACAACCAAATGAGGAGCCCCTGGGGTGGGGACAGCAGTGCCTCTTTCCCCCGTCTCTTCTCCAGCTTCTCCTGGGAAAGATCGTTTTGAGCACCTCCGCCATGTCCTCTGGCGCAGCACACAGCCAATGGGCTGAGAAGGAAGAGAAGGCGGCACTCCAGGCTCCACCCACCTTCCTCACCCAGCGTGGCCTGGCCCTTGGCTGTGTTTGGAGTATAATTGAGGGTTCAGTTTTCTCACCTGCATCCTGTTTCACCCACGTTTCCCTCTTCTCCTCTCGAGGCTCTGGGGTGGTGTGTATCAAGGGCCCAAATGATATTCTGAGTGTTTGCTCTGGTGGCGTCCTTCTTGAAAACTATACTAAGTGTACTAATCAGTGATTCCTAGAGAGCGGAATTTAGTTCAGTTGGTAGAGCGCTGCGCTGCAGTCTCTGAGGTCCCCAGTTCAGTTCCCAGCATCGCAAAAATGGGAGAAGGACCTGGCAATCCACTCCCAAGGCAATCCCGAAACAGTCATTGAAAACCCTATGAGGGTCGCTATGAGTCGGATACCGACTCGACGCACCTAACAACAACAATAACAGAGAGTGGAAATGCTGGGTGCCTGGAGATGGCCGCCTCAGCGTTTCATTAAATAATTGGTGCTCTTCCTTATTCCACAAGGCTCTGAGCAGGCCAATAGGAAACATAATAAAATATAAATAAGCAGCAAGATGTCAGGACCAGAGAGACTAAAACACAAAATACACACTTATGTGAAAATATAGATCAGAGCAGAAGGCTATACACTGCCGTATGTAAACTATAAATTTGAGCCTAAGCTTCCTGGTAGCAAAAGGGAAAAGAGAAACATAGACGTAAACCATAAATTTGAGCCTAAACTTCCTGGTAGCAAAAGGGAAAAGAGAAACATGGACACACTGTTTATTATTCATGAGGAGGGAACACTGCTTATTGTTAATGAGGTGAATGACATAGATGAAGGCAAAGTTTTGGAAGTGATCCCCCTGTTCAGCAATAAAAGAGTGAATGAATGAATAAGGAGCTTGTTCATTATGGGATATTTACATCCATTTAAAAGGAGGGGACCAGAGACAGTAGTAACGGGGCAAATGTGTATGAGATAATGCTAAGGCTTAAAAGGATAGAAAGCATTAGCTGGGGGTGGTGGCGCACTCCTGTAATCCCAGCAGCTTGGGAGGCGGAGGCAGGAGGATCGCAAGTTCAGGACCAGAGGCAGTCTGCATAACTTAGCGAGACCCTATCTCAAAAGTAAAAAAATGGGCTGGGGGTACAGCTCAGTGGTCCAGCACTTGCAGAGCATGCAAGAGCAAGGTCCTGGGTTCAACCCCCAGTACCGCAAAAAAAAAAAAAAAAAAAAAAAAAAAAAGGATAGAAAGCATCCATGTATTTGAATCCAGTTTCCAAGGTAAGCATGTGGCTGTCGATGTCTGTTAGGTGTAGACACTTGGGGGAGAACTTTGCCAGGAGGCTGTCTCTCCCACCTTGCAGCAATTTGCAGCAAGTTAGTCCTATTGTTTGCAACTGAAAGTACTCCAGTGGATCGTGTGTGCCGGCTGAGCCCTTGAAAATGTCTCGCCAGACTTTGCCATCTCCCCTGGCCATTTGCTGTAGCTAATAATGGCTTTCCAGGACCCAGAGAGTCTGTACAGAATCACCTCTGCACGGGTTCAACGTACGCCTTCCTTGTCTCACAGTCTCACACCAGTCACAATAAGAGAAGTCTTGTCTTTTTTGCTTCATCTCTGCAATAATTTCTCTTTTAGAAGATTGTCCTGAGGAATCTGTGATCCAGGCAAAGATTTAGCCACAAAGGTATTCAGTGTAGCTTCTTCATAACAGCAAAAACTAGAAATTGAGGAAGTGCCCCATCACGTGGGATTAGACAAGCAAGAGATTACATAGCCAGGCAATGGGACATCAGGCAGTTATCAAATGTAATGTTGTGGTTGTTATTGGGTGCCGTTGAGTCAGTATCCGACTCATAGTGACCCTCATAGGGTTTTCAATGGCTGACAGTTTCAGGATTGCCTTGAGAGTGGGTTGCCAGGTCCTTCTCCCATTTTTGCGGTGCTGGGAACTGAACTCGGGACCTTAGAGACTGCAGCACAGTGCTCTACCAACTGAGTTAAATCCCAGCCCAATGTTGTGGAGTCGATTTAAATGGCCCAGAGAGATATTCAGGATGGAGTTTTGTGTTTTGAAAAAAGCATGTGGGAGGGAGCCTGCAGCCGGATCACTGTGGCATCCGATCCCATCAGATCTCAGAAGATAAGCAGGGTGGGGCCTGGTTAGTACTTGGATGGGAGACCGCCTGGGAACACCAGGTGCTGTAGGCTTGGGAGAAGGACCTGGCAACCCACTCCCAAAAATCAATTAGCCATTGAAAACCCTATGAATAGTAGAGAAGCACAATAGTGTTACATCTGTTGCATGTAGGGTTGCTATGAATTGGACACCGACTAGGTGGCACCTAACAACAACAAAAACAATGTGGCAGGGCCCGTTATATCCTTGGGATCTCATGCAGATGCGTGGGCGAGGGTGTCGGGGTGGTGTGGGTGAGTAGGACCCAGGGGCTGTCTCTGGATTCCGTTGCAGCAGGAGCCCTCTGGCTGCTTGTGGAGGATGGATCACACGGGCAGGAAGTAAAACAGGGACTGTCCAAGGAGGGAGGACAGTGGCTTGCACCTAAACCAAAAGACGTAGGGATGATAAGAACTAAGACTGAGGATCCCTGGGGAGCTATGAAGAGCTGCGAGACCATGCTGACTGGTGGCTGCGGCTGAGAAGGAGAGAGACATCAAGGCTGACTCCCGCCAGCAGCAGGATTCATAGTCATGCACTGACCTGGGGGGGGGACACTAGTGATGACAGGATGTGGAAGTGGTGTAGGGGAAGGGGATTGAGAGTTCTGGCACCGGAAGCTAGAGAGGCCAACCAGTTAGATGATGAAAGTACCCACCTTTCCAGGCTGTTGAGAGAATTCAAGAACCTATATCTGCATAAGCAACAGGGCACTGTGGTCACTAACACAGGCACTGAATAAGGCTGCCTCCACTTACAACTTGGCCCTGACACTTATGAAACATATGATCTCCATCCAATTATGTACCTGATCGTGCCTCAACTTCCTCATCTGTAGAAATGGGGATAATAATGGTGCCTATCTCTTTGGGATAAAAGGGCGACTCAGTTAATTTGAAGCAGATAATCATATGGTCTATGACACCGGGAATGACAGATCAAAGAGAAATGGGGTTGCATTCATCATCAAAGAAGACATCTCAAGATCTGTCCTGAAGTTCAATGCCGTCAGCGATAGAATAATGTCCATACACCTACAAGGAAGGTCAGTTAATATGACTATTATTCAAATTTACACACTGACCGCTAAGGCTACAAAGGAAGATATGGAAGATTTTTACCAGCTTCTGCAATCTGAAACTGATCAAACATGCAATCAGGATGATAATTACTGATGGCTGGAACACAAAAGTTGGAAACAAAGAAGAAGGCTCAGTAGTTGGAAAACAAGGTCTTGGTGACGAAAAGGATGCTGGAGATCTCATGATAGAATTTCATCAGACCAATGACCTTTTCATTGCAAATGCATGTTTTCACCAATATACATGGTGACTATGCAGATGGAATTCACCAGATGGAATATACAAGAACCAAATTGACTACATTTGTGGGAAAAGGCCATGGAAAAGCTCAATATCAAAAGTCAGAACCAGACCAGAGTACTGATTGTGGATCAGACTATCAACGGTTCATATGCAGGTTCAAACTGAAACCAAAGAAAATTAGAACAAGTATATGAGAGCCAAGGTATGACCTTGAGTATATCCCACCTGAGTTCAGAGACCACCTCAAGAACAAGTTTGTTGTGTTAGACACTAATGATCGAAGACCAGAGGACTTGTGGCATGACATCAAGGACATCATTCACGGGGAAAGCAAAGATTATTAAAAAGACAGGAAAAAAAGAAAAAGCCAATTATATGTCAAAAGAGACTCTGAAACTTGCCCTTCAATGTTGAGCAGCTAAAGTAAAAGGAAGATATGATAAAGAACTACACAAAAGAGCTAAACAGAAGACTTCAAAGGGCAGCTCAAAAAGACAAAATCAAATATCATAATGACATGTGCAAAGAGCTACAGATAGAAAACCAAAAGGGAAGAAAACACTCTCTTTTCCTCAAGCTTAAAGAATTGGAAAAAATTCAAGCCTTGAATGGTAATAGTGAAGGTTCTACAGGGAAAATATTAAACAATACAGGAAACATCAAAAGAAGATGGAAGGAATACAGAGTCATTATACCAAAAAGAATTGGAGGACGACCAAACATTTCAAGAGGTTGCATATGATCAGGAACCAATGGTACTGAAGGAGGAAGTGGAAGCTGCCTTGAAGGAATTGGTGAAACACAAGGCTCCAGGAATTGATGGAATACCAATAGAGATGTTTCAACAAATAGATGCAGCACTGGAGGTGCTAACTTGTTTATGCCAAGAGATTTGGAAAAGAGCTGCCTGGCTAACTGACTGGAAGAGATCCATATTTGTGCCTATTCTCAAGAAAGGGGATCCAATTGATGTCAGATGGCTATTAGCCAAAAGCAGAGAATACCAGAACGACATCTATCTACATTTTATTGATTATGCAAAGGCATTTGACCATATGGACTATAACAAATTATGGATAACATTGTGAAGAATGGGAACACCAGAACATTCAATTGTATTCATGAGGAATCTGTACATGGACCAGGAGGCAGTCGTTCGGACAGAACAAGGAAACACTGCTTGGTTTAAAGTCAAGAAAAGTATATGTCAGGGGCTGTATCCTTTCATCGTTCTTCTTCAGTCTCTATGCTGACAAATAATCTGAGAAGCTGGGCTGTATGAAGAAGAATGTGGCATCACGATTGGAGGAAGACTCATTAATAACTTGCATTATGTAGATGACACAACTCTGCTTGCTGAAAGTGAGGATTTGAATCATGAAGATGAAGATCAATGAACACAATGAAGATCAAAGAACACAACCTTCAGTATGAATTGTGCCTCAACATCAAGAGAAGAAAAATCCTTATACCTGGGTCAGGATACTACTTCATGATAAATGGAGAAAAGATTGAGGTTGTCCCAGATTTTGCTTTACTTGGTTCTACAAACAACACCTGTGGAAGCAGCAGTCAAGAAATCAAAAGATTGGGAAAAGCTCTGGCAAGAGACCTCTGTAAAGTGTCAAAAAGTAAAGATGTCATATTGAATACCGAGGTGTGCCTGACTAGGACATGGTTATGAAAACTGCACATTGAATAATGGAGACAGGAAAAGAACTGATCCTTTAGAATTTTGGTGCTGAAGATGAACACTGAATGCACCATGGATTTCTAAAAGAACTGATAGATCTGTCCTAGAAGTGCAACCTGAGTGCTCCTTAGAAGCAAGGATTGCTAGACTGCGTCTTACGTATTTTGGACATGTAGTCAAGAGAGGCCAATCCCTGGAGAAGGACATCATGTTTGAGTGAGTGGCAATGAAAAAAAGGTCAATGAATAAAAGGAAGACCCTCAACTAGATAGATTAACACAGTGTCTGCAACAATGGGCTTAAACATAGAAAAGATCATGTGCCTCGCACAGAATTGGGGAGTGCTATGTTGTATGGGAGAAGGGCCTGGCAATCCACTCCCAAGGCAATCCTGAAACAGTCAGCCATTGAAAACCCTATGAGGGTCGCTATGAGTCGGATACCGACTCGACGGCACCTAACAACAACAACAATGTTCTGCTGTACACGGGATTGCTATGAGTTGGACCCTTCTCAATGGCACCTAACAACAACAATAATAACAACAGCTAATTATTATTTGTAAAAGAAATTTGTGTTAACTTTGCTCCGCCCAGGTCAACATCCAGAGTAAGGTTCACTGTAACGTTGTGTTTTTATCTTCCATCAATGGTCGTTTCTAGGAGTGGTTACAAAAAGGACTGTTGTCATCTGGCGGTTCTCTCCACCGTGCTGCTGAGAAGGAACAGACACGATGATAAAGACACTGTCATGGTGCTGTTTGCCGTCCACAGCCCAGCAGTTTCACAGTCTAACTCAGCTCCTTCCATCTCCCACTTTCTCTTGTGTTTTCTCCTCTGACGATGCCCACGGCTCTGATTCCTTGCTGGTTTGTGATTTCAGGTTGTGAGCTCAATTTTGCAGATTCCCCTGGGTGAATCTGACGTGACCTGGTTATACACGGATCTTTCACAACAGTTCCCAGCTGTGTCTGTGGGCGGCAAGGGCCTTCCCTTGGCAGGGAGGGGAGCGTGGGTCTAGGTCTCACCCACGCTTGGTCCCGGTGCTTTTAGTGCCCATTCAGGGGCCCAGTGGGCAATGCTTCCTTCACTGTTCCCTGCAGAGCGTAGCTTCTCTTGTCCTGGTTTAGATGACTGAGCAGCTACTTAAAACCAGGTTCTATTCAAAGGGTTCCATGCGGGCGCCCACCCACACGTGGACTGATGCCCACGTGGACATCAGAACTCGTGTCCTTAGTTCCATTTCTGGGTCTGAAATCCATGAGCTGTGGGGTCAGGTCTTACTGCTCTAGATTCCATTTTGCTAGCTCTCAGGGATTCTCCTTTTGTTTTTGTATATATGTTGTTATACACACCCATGCTTTTTGGTGTATGTATGTAAAACACACATGTAAATATATAACATTTATATCTTATATAAATACAGATTTGTATAAATAAAACAAGATAGTATTTGGGACATTTTATCCATCTGGAAATCCAGTAAGTGATTTATAGGACTTAGTGATGGAAAATAAATGCTTCTCAGGAGGAAGTCAGTATGTTTCATTTTGTATTTGAACAACATAATTTGTTCCATTTCCCATTTTTGCCATGACTTCCAGGAAGCTCAGTGTAAAATTTCATGTTTAATCAAAATAGCATTGATGTTAGTTGGAGGTTTAAAAAATTTCCTCCTTCTATGTGATTTTTGATAACTATTTCTGTAGCCTTATTATATTGTTGTTAGGTGCCGTCGAGTCGAGTCCGACTCATAGTGACCCTATGTACAGCAGATGGAAACACTTGCCGATTCTATGCCAGGCAAACGATCTTATTTATGTTTAAGCCCATTGTTGCAGACACTGTGTCAATCCATCTGGTGGAGGGTTTTCCTCTTTTGCGTTGACCTGCCACTCTTCCAAACATGATGACTGCAGTCTCTGAGGACCCAAGTTCAATTCCCAGCACCACAAAAATGGGAGAAGGGCCTGGCAATCCACTCCCAAGGCAATCCTGAAGCAGTCAGCCATTGAAAACCCTATAAGGGTCGCTATCTCGATGGCACCTAACAACAGCCTTATTATATATGTACCTTTATTGCAATCTCCTGAAAAGTGAAGATATTAGTGTAGAGAATTATTAATAGATACTCCCTGCTTCCCTCAAAGCCATCTCAGAACACTGCCCATATTTTCTGCTCCCCTCCAGCCATACCACCCAGGCATCTGATCCCGTCTGATCCCATCTGATCTCGGAAGCTAAGCAGGGTCAGGCATGGTTAGTCCTTGGTTGGGAGACCACCTGGGCATACTGGGAGCTGTAGGCTTGGGAAAAAGACCCGGCAGCTCACTCCCAAAACAATCAGCTGTTGAAAACCCTATATGAATAGCAGAGAAGCACTGACATAGTGCCAGGCATGGCACAGAGTCAGGTAGGGTTTCGTTCTGTTGTACATAGGGTCGCTATGAGTTGGACCCGATTTGATGGTACCTAACAACAATAATAGCCTGCAGCCGTAGCCCTGTGGCATCTGATCCCATCAGATCTCAGAAGCTAAGCAGAGTCAGGCCTGGTTAGTACTTGGATGGGAAACTAGCTGGGAACACCAGATGCTGTAGGCTTGGGAGACGGACCGGGCAACCCACTCCCAAAAATCTACCCACCATTGAGAACCCTATGAACAGCAGAGAAGCTCTGAAAATAGTGTTACATCTGTTGTATGTAGGGTTGCTATGAGTCGGATACCAACTCGACGGCACCTAACAACAACAATAACAAAAACAGCAAACAACTCCAGCCTCCTGCTGCGTTTTCCATCTGAATCTCCCTGACTATGACTGGGAACAACTGCCTTGAGACAACTTTGGCACCACTAAGTTGCACAGCTTTAAAAACAACAACAACAACAACAACAACAACAACAACAACATAACCCTTGTGCATTACTCTTTGAGTTCTCAAGAACTGAGAAACTTTAGGGCAAGGCGTGTGGAATTAAGACCTGGCCACTCCTGAGGCTCAGTAGGAGTCTCGGCTGTGCCTCTTACTGGCTAAACGCCGGGGCTGTGACCTCTCAGCCTCAGTGTCCTTACGCTCAACATGAGGCCAGGGATCTCAGAGCTCTTCCGAGGATGAAACAAGGCCCTGGAGACAAGGAAGCACAGATAGAAGGTTCCCCACTGAATTCCACCAGCCTTCCCTTTGCTTTCCCAGCTGGGGGCTCCATGTTCCCAGCAAGTCCTGGCCCCACCCATGCCCCTGCGGCCTCCCTGCGGCGGCCCCGCCACCTCCCACGCAGGGCAGAGGACGCAGAGCTTCCGCCTGCTTCCCACTATGGTTGGGGTCAGGTTCGCTCCATCGGGCCTCCCGATCACGTGTGTGTCTGGTGCTGACAAGGGGCCCCCATATGGCGGGGCCCTGAGCGCCTGGCAGCTGGACAGACGGCTGGCTGCAGGGAGAGCTCGCTCCGGAGTTGGCCAGTGTGTCGCTTTCTGAAGGCGCCGGGAGGCCTGGCTGGCCTCAGCATGGTCTCTGCCTCCAGGAAACTCAGGGCCCAGGAGGGATCCTACCTGTAAATGAGCAGAGACAAGCACCCGGCACCCACAAAGGTCTGGGCAGGGCCCTCGGGATGGTCAGCTGAATTGCACAGAATCTCTAAGACTGTCCGGTGGGGCCTCTTGACCCTTGCTGGTTAAGGTCAAGATGCTCAGACTTCTGTGCCTTCTAGATTATTGGTCATCACTGATTGTCCAAAGGAGGATGATGGCGTCAGCTTGGCCAGTGGCTATTTCTTTTTCCTTTTCGTTCTGTGCAACCTGGCCCCTCTGCCTCTGCTTCCCCCAGCCTGGCAGCCCTTGCTCTGCCCACTCTCCTTCAGCTGGGTCGCCGCGGCCCAGGTGTTGTTGTTGTTAGGTGCCGTCGAGTCGAGTCCGACTCATAGCGACCCTCATAGGGTTTTTAATGGCGGACTGTGTCAGGGTTGCCTTGGGAGTGGGTTGCCACGTCCTTCTCCCATTTTGCGGTGCTGGGAATCGAACTCGGGACCTCAGGGACTGCAGAGCAGCGCTCTACCAGCTGAGCTAAATCCCAGCCCGTGGCCCAGGTAGCTTCTCCTATTTTCCCTCCTTACGAACGCAGCGTGCTTTATTTATTTATTTAGTTTGCCAGAGGTGCCCAAGCATTTAGCAGTTACCAATGATCAACAGTACATTTTGCAAACAAGTAATAAATTTTAACAGCAATTTGTCTGTGGATTGTGACCTTTGGATGATGTATTTGATTTTTTCCCCCGAGAAGTTGAGCTTCTTTGTCATCGAAGTTTGATTCATATTTTAATTTTTTTAAAAGCAAATGGTCTGTATAACACACCGCAACATTGAGCTGATTGCAAATGCTATTTAGGTTGCAGTCAATATTTTTAATTTATGCCGTTCCTGATACACAGGGAGCCCGGGGCCCCACTTTGCTAACAGCTGCGAATCCACACAGCTCTGCCCCTGACATTTTATACTCCGTAGTTTTCTTAATGTTGTATGGATTTTTTAAAACAGGAAGAATAATTTATGCCAGTGCCTTTTAATGATGCACCTTTAACCAAAGATAAAAGGCGTCCTTGCTTCTCTCCACCCCACCCTTCCGGCCTGGGTGCTATGGATCATTTTCCTATGGAAAAGGCCATCGACTCTCTGAATCCCCCAACCGGTGCATTACTTTGTGTTAATTACCTCGGGCCGGGAGAGTGGCTCAGAAGCAATCATCTTTGTTTGTTAACACACCCCAGCCGAGGCACCACTCCCCATAAATAAAACATAACTGAAATTACAATGTCATGTTTGCCGGGGCTCCGGACCCTGGGAGCTGCTGTGGTAGAATGCACAGACCGGCCCCCAGCAGCCAGGCGCCCCGAGAAGCAGTGTGGCCAGGATGGCTTCTCATTCTTGGTCACCTCGTGCCCGCCAGCCTGGCTGCGTCTGTGATCCCCAGGTGCCGTTATGTCAGGAAGGCTGATAGGAAGTGGGCTCTGCCTCTTCTTGAACTGAAAAGGCCCAGGCTTGTAAACGCACAATGGTATTTTTATCTGCTTGGAAGGGATCTAAATGGACTCACGGAGTGCAAAGTTATAGTCAGGAATTTAGCAGCCACGAGTTGTAGAAATACCTGTAGGACCCTCGGATAGAGTCACACGTTTATTTATTCATGACGGTGGCTTGTTCCACACTCCATACACAAGAATAAAAAGAAGGGGGCTGGTAAGAAATACGCTTAATAAATTAGGACAATATGAATCATAAGGTTAGGCAAAATGCCAATTTGAAATAAAAGAAGCAAGATGAAAATCCCTAGGGAATAGGATTCTGAAGCTTGATTTGCAAGTTTGGCTCTGAGCTTCCTAGCTGTCAATGGGAAAAGGGATAGAGTGCGTATAGATATCAGTGTGGTAAGATTCATTCTTCGGGAGATGCTAGGTGTTTCCTAACACTTTAATCTGAAAGTAGTTTCTCTTGCATACTCATATCGAGTTGTGTTTCTCGGTATGTTGTCCATGGTCTGCTAGTGAGGACAGAGAACCCCTGCATAATTCCAGAGTACAAGTACAGATTCAGAGTCCTGTTGCAGAGTCCCATTTATTTTTGTTACATATGAGTGATATCTGTTTAGAGTGATTCACTGAGTTATTAAAGATTTCCAAATATAGTTCACGTAAGTTAAATTTAATGCAGTACTAGAGTTTATTAAGGACTCTATGTTAGCATCTGCTCCCGTCAGATCTCGGAAGCTAAGAAGGGTCAGGCCTGGTTAGTACTTGGATGGGAGACCGCGTGGGAACATCTAGGTGCTATAGGCTTGGGAGAAGGACCTGGCAACCCACTCCCAAAAACCAATCAGCCACTGAAAACCTTATGAATAGAAGAGAAGCACTGATAATACTTTTTCACCTGTTGTACACAGGGTCGCTATGAGTTGGATCCCGACTTGATGGCACCTAACAACAACAACAACAACCAGGACAAGCCACATTTTGGGCCATAAAATGTTTCAACAAATTAAAGTGGCTAGAAATCATATGAATATACTTTCTGATCACAATATAATTAATCTAGAGGTAAGCAACAAAAAGATACCTGAAAATCCTCAAAATAATTGGGAAGTGAGTATTATATTTAATGATTCCTGAGTCAAAGAAGAATGCACAAGGAGAACTAAAAACTATCTTGAAGTGCATGAGAACGTAAACAAAACATATCAAAACTTTGTGGGACATAGCAAAAGTCGTGCTTAAAGGCAAATTTATAGCATTAAATGCTTATTTAGAAAAGATCTCAAGTCAATGATCTTATCTTCCATTTTCAGAAACTACAAAAATAGAGGAAACTGAGCTGACAATGATCATAAAGAAGGGATAAAGAAAGCAAGAGCAGAAAGCACTGAAATAGAAAATAGAGAAACAGTAAAGAAAATGAATGAAACCTGAATCTTGTCCATTGAGAAGATCAATACAATTGATAAGTCTCCAGTTGGATTGATCAGGAAGAAAGAAAGAAGATACAAATTACCAATATCAAGAATAAAACAAGGAACATCACTACATACCCTATAGATATTAAAGTAATAATAATAGGATTCTATGAACACATTTATGTCCATAAATTCCCCAACTTAAATAAAATGCACAACTTCTTTTAGATACAAGAACTAATAAAAATCATTCAAGAAAAAAATCGCCTGAATAGCTGTATAGGTATTAAAGTAATTAAGTCTTCAGTTAAAAAGCTATTCACGAACACAAGTGAGAAACCTTTTAGGCTCAAGAGTCTTCATTGGAGAATTACATTAATGGCTTAAAAAATTAATTATATACCAACTCTTCCTACAAATAGAATCCAAGGGAATAATCTAACTTATTTCATGAGGATAACATTACCTTAGTATCCAAACTACAAAGATATTACAAGAAAAAATATTACAGATTAATATTTGTCTTGGACATAAATACTTAACAAAATTCTAGTCAATCAAATACAGTAATATGTAAAATGATAATACATCATGACCAAGTGGGCTTTCTCTCATAAATTAAAAAAAATCAATATATTTGCCATAAGAAGAAAAGCCATACAATCATTTCAATAGCTGCAGAAAATGTGTTTGACAAAATTCAGCACCTAGTAATGATGAAAATCTCTTGGCAAACAGGTTATAGAAACGGGCTCCTTGAGTTTACAAGTGCACAGCTCACACTATATTTAATGGTGAAAGACTGAATGCTTTCCTCTAATATCAGGAATGAGGCAACGGCCATTCTGTTCATCATTGCATGTGTAGTCCCATACTGTAAGGAAAAGAAATAAAAGACATATAGATTGGAAATGAAAAAATAAGACTGTCTTTCTTCACAGATGGCATTCTCTTCCACATAGACAATCCCAAAGAATCTACCAAAAAGCTGGTGGAACTGATGGGTGAGTTTATTAAGGTTGTAGGATATGAGGCTAACAGACAAAAGTCAACTATATTTATATCTTTTATCAATGAATAATTGTCATTTGAAATCTTAAAGCCTGCAGCCATAGCCCTGTGGCATCCGATCCTGTCAGATCTCAGAAGCTAAGCAGGGTTGGGCCTGGTTAGTACTTGGATGGGAAACTAGCTGGGAACACCAGGTGCTGTAGGCTTGGGAGAAGGACCTGGCAACCCACTCCCAAAAATCTACCTACCATTGAAAACCCTATGAACAGCAGAGAAGCTCTGACAATAGTGTTTCCCCTGTTGTACACAGGGTCGCTGTTGTTGTTGTTGTTGTTAGGTGCCGTCGAGTCGGTATCCGACTCATAGCGACCCTGTGTACAACAGGGGAAACACTATTGTCAGTGCTTCTCTGCTGTTCATAGGGTTTTCAATGGCAGATTGATTTTTGGGAGGGGGTTGCCAGGTCCTTCTCCCAAGCCTACAGCTTCTGGTGTTCCAAGGTGGTCTCCCATCCAGGTACTAACCAGGCCTGACCCTGCTTAGCTTCCGAGATCTGACAAGATCGGATGCCACAGGGCTACAGCTGCAGGCTCACACAGGGTCGCTATGAGTTGGATACCGACTAGACGGCACCTAACAACAACAACAAGAATATAACGAATGCTTTGATGAAGTTGCTGAACGTGAGAATTTTGCACCAGATGAGACGTTCCCAGGATTCTCACCACCCCAGTGCCTCATGACCACGGCCAGCCTCACTAATCAGTTATTGCCATTTCCCCCGTGAATCTAGTTGTAATTTCAAAATCCTTCCCCATGTATTTCCTGCGAGCCCACCCATTTTATTGCATTTAGCCAAGGAGATGAGATCACCGGTAGATACTCTGACCATTGGTGAAGACATGGAAGCCCGGCACTTCCCAGTGGGGGAACAGAGGCCAGGGGACCAGTAGGGAGACCTCAGACATGGCACCTCCAGAGACC
>VMDO01037088.1:0-14602 GCA_007922755.1 Pedetes capensis | reverse complement strand
AAGTTTTTTGATTGAGGTTTTGGGGTCTTTCAAGTATAAAATCATATCATCTGCAAATAATGATAATTTGACCTCTTCCTTGCCAATCTGTATCCCTTTGATTTCTTTCTCTTGTCTGATTGCCCTGGCCAGAACTTCAATTACTATGTTGAATAGAATAGGAGAGAGAGGACATCCTTTTCTTGTTCCAGATCTAAGCAGAAATGGTTTTAGTTTTTCTCCATTTAATATAATGGAAGTCGTGTTAGCTTTTGCATCACCATGAACAAGAGTTCTGACAGAGAGAACTTAGGAAGGAAAGGTATATTTGGCTCACTGTTTCAATTGGTATCAATCTATAAGTGGCAGGGAAAGCATGGCCTACAAGCCCAGTTCATGGCACCGGGAGCCTGTGGCAGAGAATTTTCACACCATCGTGGACAGGCACAGAGACAGATGGACCAGAAACAGCGGCCCAGATAAAACCTTCAAAGACCTACACCCAGTGACCTGCCTCTACCAGCTAGGTCCCACCTCCCAATGGTTCCGTACCATAACTTTGAATCCTTTTAAAAGAGGGACCCTAAGGAAAAATACATTTATTAATTTATTATACTTCTTTCTTTTTTTGTGGTACTTGGGGGTTGAACCCAGTGCCTCAAACATACTTTGCAAGGGCTGTATTACTGACCTCTACCTCCAGCCCAATTTTTAGTTTTCATTTTGAATCAGGGTCTCACTAAATTACACAGGCTGCCTCTGGCCTTGAACTCATGATCTTCTTGCCTCCATCTCCTGAGTCAGTGGGATTATAGGTGTATGTACCACACCTGGCTCATTTGTTATATTTCTAATATATTTCTTCTTAATGTCAAATATGAAGGGCGATTGCATTGTTACATGTGGCCCTTTCTACCACCTAAAAAACTTTCCTAAGAGTTATCTTGCATGCACTTGCATAAAAATATACAGCATGTTTCTTTCAAGTTGCTTCCTGAGACACTTAGATCTTTTCTCATTGTATTTATGCCCAGTCAGAGACCTTCCATTTTGTATGATTCTAGCTCAATCCTCTTCCTCATTCTAAATGCAGTGTCTTCCACATTTGTCATGATTCAGTTGCACTTTTTTAATTTCTGATCACTTTAAGTAGCTAGGGTACTTTTTACATCTATTCTGTCTCCTAAGGCACTGCTTATCAACACATGCCCTGTAAGCTTATTAAATGTGTTTTCTATTTAACTATTTTTTAAAAGTCAAGTGAAAGAAATAGTGGGAAATATCTACCCAAATATAATTACAGTATTATTTGTTAATGTAAGATTTTCCTTTACTTGGTTCTATAATCAAGGCCCACAGAAGCAGCAGTCAAAAAAATCAAAAAGACTCATGCATTGAGAAAAGCTGTTACAAAAGACCTCTTTCAAGTGTTGAAAAGTAAAGATGTCACATTAAAGATGTGCCTAATTCATGCCATGGTATTTTCCGTTGCATCATATGCTTCTGAAAGCTGGATATTCAATAAAGGGGATAGGACAAGAATTGATGCTTTTGAATTATGGTGCTGGAGATGAATATTGAATATATCATGGAATGCCAAAAGAAACAACAGATCCATCCTAGAAGACACATTTCATGACCTATTCTATAACATAATTTTATTGACTGTATTGTTGTTGTTAGGTGCCATTGAGTCATAGCGACTTTATGTACAACAGAATGAAACAGTCGCTGACACCATACCAGGCATATGATCATTTTTATGTTTAAGCCCATTATTGCAGACACTATGTCAATTCATCTAGTTGAGGGTTTTCCTCTTTTTCATTGATCTGCCACTCTCCCAAACATGATATCCTTCTCTAGGGATTGGTCCCTCCTAACAACAAATTTAAAGATTATGAAATTTTAAGGGTCCCTGATACCACCTCTTTCTACCACATCATGAACATGGAACGGGATGTTAGAAGAGCAATTTGATGGTCAGACCAATATGATAGGATATTCAAGTTAAATATGATATAGATCCTATATGCAGAACTTACAGTGAATAATCTTAGATTCCTGAACTGTCAGGGAGATCAGGCATATAACAAGTTTTCAGAGAGAGGATATTATAAACAATCAGAAGGGTAATTTAGGGTCCACAGGAAAGAATCCTGAGTCTCATTATTCTTACTGGTTAAGAAGGATATACCACATGCCTGGAAGTGAGCCAAGAGGCCTGCCTACAAGTCAATGTATCTTGGACTTCAGCTTTTCAACCATTGTCAAAGAGCATTAGATCAGGAATCTGAAGTTACAGCTACTAATTCTTCCTTTACCACCAAAAAGATGTGTACCTTTGGAAAGTCACTTAAATCCCCTAAAGTTAATTTCCCTCCTTGCAAAACTAGGGTTTAAAATTGGAGCTGTCTTAAGGCTTCTGTCAGTTGTAGCATTTTATGACTGAAAGAAAGCAAAATTTCTTCAAGTGTGTTCCAGAAGTCCATGAACATAAGGGCTTCATGATCAAATAATTTTGATAGTTCTTTGTAATAAATATCCCTCTTACAAATTCAGAGTCATTAGCATATTAACGACTTTGAGAAATTCTGCAGAAAAGGAAACCAGTGACTCCATTAAATCAAAGACATCCAAACTTACTTGAATAGTTTGCAGCTTTTTTTCCACTGAATATATATTTATCTCCTACAGAGCAACCTTATGAAGCAATGAAAATAGTTCTTTGATAATCCTAGGTCTGACTATAATTGCTTGACAAAGATATTTGAAAATAGAACATAAACTCAACCAACAATAGCTTTAATACATAAGAGCAGACAATTCCAGATGTCAGGCACACAATTCCAGATGTAAGATACACTGTGGCCTTTGAATCAGTCTTGCTACCTCCCTGAATCTTTGGTTACAACACTGTTGGTACAAACACTTTATTGTTAGCTTGTCACTTCATGTGCCATTCTTCTAAAACTGCAGCTCAGTAGGTAGACTTTCTGGGAACAAATGAATATCAGTGTCCCTCCAAATGCTAGAAAAGACCCCTAATACAGAAAATGTCTGTACCCTTCATTAAATTCACTGTTGCACAGGTTTTCCCTGTGTGACTGGGCTCTTCTATAAGAGTTTGGGATGGAGGGAGATGCCAAATAAAGGCTCTTCTCCTAGGATATCTTCAAGGCACAAGAAAACCCACAGCACATCCTTGTTTTGATACTACTTCCTTGTATATACATAGGTATGTATGTATTTAGCAGTACTGAGGTGTTGGACAAGTGCTCTACCACTGAGCTAGTCCCTTTAAACATTTTTTTCCTTTTTGAGACAGGGTCTCCCTAAGGTGTGCTTTGAATCTGGCTTTGAATCTACAATCCTCCTGCCTCAGCCTCCTAATTCACTAGGGTTGCAGGTGTAAGCGACAGCACCCAGTTTATTTCCTTGGTATTAAGTTGTGTTTGCGAAGTTTATGTCAATAACATTCACTATATCGGCAGCTTAAAAGACACACATATGCACAGAGTTAAGCTAGTGGTAGCAGTAGAATTTGTCCTTTTAAGCCCAGGGTAAGTTCTGAGATAGATCAGAGCAATCATTTTGCCTGGTATACTGCTGTTCCTGACTCAACTGGAAGATTTACTTTGAACTACATACGCTAAAAATGTGTTGCTAATTTATTGTTGTTTGGTTTGGAAGTCAAATTAGTCTTAGAGCCTGTACTATACCACATCGTACTTAATTATCTCCTGTCTCAAAGCAATGGAAAGAGCAGGAGTTTTGGAGGTGAAAAATTTGGGTGTTGGTTTTGAAAATTCTACTTACTAGCTGTAAGACTGTGGCCAAAACTACATAATTTCTTAGAAGTCTATTTCTTCACCTATAAAGTGAGAACAATAATAGTGCCTATTCTTCAGAGAATATAGGTAAAGTAAAATAAGGACTTAAAGATGATAAAGTAATATAACTGAGATTAAAAGGGAGATGTCAGATACAAGGAAGCAAATCAAGAAACACAGCAATATAATTTCAGAATAATACATAAGTATTATCCAGGCAGATGATATATGACATTCAAGTCATACATAACCAATTAAGAAAAAAATTTGGCATTATTTAATAAATCTAAAGATGCATTTATTTTACAACTTAGAAATATTATCCCCTAGAAACACATTCTACAGAAGTTTTTGAGTATATGCACTAGGTAACATGCTAAAATGTTCATCATAATATTGATAGTAACAAAACTAAGTTTTAAAATAAACTAGAAATTAATATTTATAAGTGAATGAGTAAATAGCAAATAGTAACATGTCCATTTACCACAAATACTATTCATAGTATGAATACTACTCAACCATAAGAGAGAAATAAGTAAAGGCACATATTTTAACATAAATTTCACAATCAGAATTTTAAGGGGATAAAAAGTAGGTTGTTAAAGAATATGTATTATGATTCTTCTTATGTTAAAATATGTGCCTTAGGAGAGATCCTAGTGTAGGTCTGGAAGATAGCAAGATAAACAGAGAAGAGCTTGGAGTAGCTTTCACTTTCAATTAGATACACTCTAAATGAAGGGGAAAACTACGAGGTAGCACCACCTAAAGTTCCATTCCTGAAACTAAAACTCTAATTTTGGTGGTAGTGGAGGTGTCTGGGCCGCCAGTGGGCCATACATCCATGCACTTCCCAGAGAAACTTGTTTGTCCATATGTTTTCCCCATTTGAGCAAAGGCTTTGGTCAGCTCCTCCAAGAAAGAGGCCTGTCGGGAATGCAAGGCCTGTGTCGCATGTAGCAAAGAGGACAGTGTCAGAAGTTACTTAGTTCACATTAGCTATGTCATGACAAAACTGGACAACTATAAGGATAAAGAGAAAAACCCCACATCATTCAAAGTTTAAAAAAAAGTCACATTAGCTTCAAACAAACCAGAATCATACTGATAACAGAAATCTCACCAGCAACACAGGATATGAACAGAGAATGAAACAAATTCTGAGGGAAATTGATTTTAACTCATAAATTGTACAGGAATATAAAAGCGTTTTCAGAAAGCAAAGCTTTAAGGTTTCTTAATTCTGTATGACAAATGAGAAAATACAAGGAATCAAAACACAAGGAAAAATATAAGAAAAGGGAAACTATAAAAGAACCAGTAGTAAGCTGCAGTTGGAAGAACCAGAACTGAAGAAACTGGAAACAAAGTTAAAAAGTTACCATTTTTGATAAATAGCACATTGTTCTTGGAATGTCATATGTTAGGTGACACAGAAATGAATTCTTTTTCTTTGTATCCAACCAAATTATTTAGTTCCATAGTGAAAGATATTTCTAGGCTTGTATATTTAATGTGGTTTTCTGGGGAGGGGTTAAATTTTCAGAAGCAGCCTACAGACAAAGCATTAAAGACTTGGCTAAGTATTCTACATCTCAACAGTCTGGAAATAATATAACCAAACAAAAGTAGGAGTTGTCCAGAAGAGGAAAGTTCCTCTGTTATACTGGGAATCAACAGTATAGCCAAAGTTGATAATTCAAGAAATGAAATGGGGTCATTTACCATACAGTTATCATGGTAGTCAGCTGAAGAACTAAAAATCATAAGCTTTGAGTATAAGCTTTGAGTGATTAACACTGGTGAATGCGATCACTCATGAGTAGAGTGGGTGAGGGATGATTGCTTTTTATTCTAGACCTTCTTTTGTCATCCCCCATCATATAATTGTATTTAAAAGAATGAAAGGAAAGGAGGGAGAGAGGCAGAATTCTTCCAAACAGCAGAATACCTAACCAATCCTTTTATTTCTTCTTTCAAACGCCATTCCTTAATGGGCAATCCTGAACATTTACAAAAAAGCAAGTTAACCTCATTGTTAGAATATTCAATGGCTTGCTGGGCATGGTGGCACACACCTGTAATCCCAGCACTGGGGAAGCTGAGGCAGGAGAATGGATGTAAGTTCAAGGCCAGCTTGGGTTACATGGTGAGTTCTAGGCTGGCTTGGGTTAGAGGTAGTCTCAAAAAACAAAAACAAACAATATTCAGTGGCTTGCATTTAAATAAAATGCTTAAGCTAAAGTTCTTTGCTCAGTTGGATGTGGTGGCACACTCTGTAACTTCAGGGACTTGGGAGGTGGAGGCAGACGGATCGCAAGCTTGAGGCTAGAGGAAGCCTGTGTAACTTAGTGAGACCCTGTCTCAAAGTTAAAAATAAGTAAAATATGGGTTGAGGGTGTGGCTCAGTGGTAGAACACTCACAAATTATTTATAAGGTCCTGGGTTCAGCCCTCTAGTACCAAAAAAAAAAAAAAAAAGAAAAGAAAAGAAAAGAAAAGAAAAAAAAGAAAGAAAAGAAAGTTCTTTACTAACTTTACTAACTACCTATTGATCCTGTCATTGCATACCAAGAGAGGTCAGTGATGATTCCAAGGACATGCCACAAGGCTGTGGTAGACTTGGAGAATAGTGATTATATTTATCAATGTGGTTAAACAACTTTAATTCACAACTATTACTGGAGATAGTTGCATTATGCCTTGGCTCCTTTCTGAGAAGGGTCCGAAGAAAGAGTACATGGGTCACTGTCTCTGTCCCTCTTTCCTTTCCCTCCCCAAGTGCATACCTATCCCTGCCTGTAACACAGGTGAATTCTTAGCACTGCATAGGACCCCTCTTGGCTGCTGGTGCATAGTTACTAGTGCGCAGAAAAGGGCTTTCTGAAATTGGCAACTAAGGAAAAACAAATGGGCCCTGGGGGAGCCAGCCAGAGATATGAATACAAAAAAAAAAAAAAAAAAGGAGAAGTAGCCGGCAGGCCAACAAGGACAATACACAGAGTGAGAAAGAGAATGATATAGAGAGAAGCAGAGTCAGGAAAAGAGAGCCCAAGAAAGGTGTTTTTTGAACTGATTTAGGGGCAAAGTTTGAGAAGTTCAGAAAGCTTGTCTGTACTGAGCAAGTATATATGCACCTTTATCATTGCAGAAACACCTAAGGTTACAGACAGAAGTTACATGAAGCTTTTATGAGAGAAATGCTGGCAAACCATAAGTTGGGCCACCAGCAAAAATGAAGCCACACTAGCAATGCCACACATAGTGTTTTCCCTCCGATCATATTCCAAACTCCTCAACAACTGGGGAAGAAGCACATCAAGCAGGCAGACAAGTTACACCTGGAAACGATCCTTTGATTGATTTATAAAGTGCGCCCTAAGAAATATGTAATGTCCATAGAAGCAATTCACAGACTTTTGTGTTTATGTGTTTGTGTGTGTGTGTATAACTTTATACATAATAGTAGTCAGCTAATATGTCCTTTATTGAAAAGTAAGTTTCTCCTGTTTGTCTGTCAGCAGGTGCTATATCTACCTTGCCCATCTAGCAGAGTATCTGGCACCATGAAGGCATCCAATAAGTATTTGCTAATTATCTCACCAAAGGAGAAATGGCAGCCATTGGAATACAATTTTCCATCTTAGTTTGGAAAGTTATTTCTAACACACTGCACAGTTTGAAGAGGAAAGATCATTATTTGTCCTTTATTCTCTCTTCGCTGGACCTTTAGTAGCAGGTAAATGGAGGATATGTAGGTAAAAGAAATATATATGGAATATTCTTTCTCTCTTCCTAAATGCTGCTATGTCTGGCAATAGGAAGAGCATAACTTAAACATGTCAGGAAACTTTTTAATTACAAAAGACTTTAAAATAATTTTTTTCTTTTTTCTTTTTCTTTTCTTTTCTTTTTATTTTCTTGGTACTGGGGGTTCAACCCAGGGCCTCGGGCTTGCATGCTTTGCAAGTTCTGGACCACTAAGCTGCCACCTCTAGCCCAATTTTTTTACTTTTTTGGGACAGAGTCTCACTAAATTATGCAGACTTCCACTGGTCTAGAACTTGCGATCCTCCTGCCTCTGCCTCCTGGGCCTCTGGGATTACAGGCGTGCGCCACCATGCCCAGCTAAGACTTTAGATTTTAAAATAGATAAAAATGTTCCTGAGAGTGCCTGTCTACCATACTTTTTAAATATAAGCTTAGCCTTTCATTTACTTTAGTCTGGTAAGTAAAACTGCCAGTGATGCAGTAATCTTGTCTTTAGAAATGGAAAGGAATTGTGTCTGGTGGAATGCAATTGCTCATTGCCTTATGGCTGGACCAGTATTGTATCTATTTGAAATTTTTTTCAGCAGTCCTCACTGCCTATATATATTTGTTTTTAAAATTCTTTTTTGATCAATATGGATGTTCCTCAAAAAAACTAAAAATAGAATTACCAAATGATCCATCTATATCACTTCTGGGTAACAGAAATCTAAGTCAACATACAAAGAGATACTTGCACATCCATATTTACCGTGGTACTATTCTCAATAGACAAGTTATAGAATCAGCCTAGAGGCTCATCAACAGATGAATGAGGAAAATATGATATGAATACTCAATGGAGCTTTATTTAGCCTCATAGAGGAACAAAATATGTCATCTGTAGGAAAATGGATGGAACTGGAGATCATCGTGTTATGCAAAATAAGCCAGACTCAGAAAGACAAATACCACGTTTTCTTTCATGTGTAGAGTCTAGGTTTAAAATATATATGTAAGACATAAATGTAGAAGGGGGACTATTTGGGAAGAGGGAGGGGACAAGTGGGAGGTGGGTGGGGTGACGAGAGTAATGGTGGGGTGGATATGATCAAAACACATGATATACATTTCTAAAAATGTTAAAATGAAACTCATTATTTTGTACAACAAATATATGATAATAAAATGTTTTAAAAATAAAATACTCCTTTTAACTGTTTAACATCTTATTGGTTCACCTATTCATTAATAACTTAAATTCTGGTTATAGGCCAGAATAAAGAATTTTGTTTAAAAACAAGATTAAAGTGTCTATGAAATAATTCTGACCAAGCAATATTGTGACAATTTAAATATGAAGGAATTGAGGTTATTTGGATTTTATTTTCCACCAGATGTTATATGAGTATACAGTCTGTCCCAGGTCCCAAACCTCAACTTTTTCATCTTCTCAAATGGTTTCTCCTCCCATGTGAAACAGCTAGTTAGTCTATCCTGGAGCCTGAGACTATCTAGAAACTAAGTCTGCAGTCACCTGCACAGAGACAGCAGCTCAATAAATGAAATGGCTCCTGTGTAGTGAGGGAGGGCTAATAAAATGCATGCCCCACAAAAATGCAGCTAAGGCATTCTGAGATGTTTTTCCCTCCAGGTCCTTCTTGTGAAGGAGGGTAGCTAGTCTACAGAAGCTGCTCACATTTCTGAAAGAACATGCAAATAGTGCTGCAAGTACATAGAAATACTCCTGACAACCAAAAACAGATCTGAAGAAAAGTGTTAGCTCACCGGGAACTCCATTATGAAATGAATATAATTAGGAATTAACAGAATAATAACAAACCCATTAGGAGAGCAGGGCTCTAATAAGAAACTAAATCTGACTACAAACACATGTACTGTAAGTCTTAGGTTTCACCAACTCTTAGAATCTGGGTCTGTGCTCTTTTGTCCCTTCTCCATGCCACCTCTTTGTGTTACAGAGATTGCATGGAAAGGCTGGAGGTTTTATAACTTCTTCCATAGTCATATTACCTCCTGCTGCAGAGAAATATTCAGCCATGGATCTGGCAGAGTGACCCACATCACTCCACCCTTAACAAAACAACTTTCTTTCAAGCTGATCCAAAACCACACACTGACTCAGTTAATTTGCCAAAGACAATTTTGTCACCAGCCAGTTGGTACCTTAAATAACTTGTTACCACCTCAAAGAAATTCCACATTAGATCTGATTGCAAAGTGACTGACTGACCTATTTCTGTAAGGCTCTTCAGTTGTTGGTTACCAATCACCTCAGCCCTCCAGCTAGGAAGCCCCACGTTAAAGGTGAAGTCCAGAGATGTTTTTCACTTTTTCTATGTCTTCCTCTCATGTGATGTGAAAGCCACAGGAAACACAGACCAAACGACAGATCACATTAAAGTTCATGAACCATGAGTTTGTTGGGGCTTTCTTACCGGGGCATGAGGGACTCATGGACAGTCTTTATATGTGGCTCTACCCAGGGGAGAAGAGGCATCAGAGACGGAAATGTCCCTTGCTGCTGCACCACAGTCATGTCTCACCCTCAGAAGCCCTTTTTATCATATTTACCCAGCATCACTTGCTGCTTGGACAGAAAGTGCTGATAAGGGGAGGGTCTTGTGGAGTTCCAAGGATCTTCTGACCCTCCCACCCGCCTCCCCCCAGGAGGAAATATTGACAGCTCTTTTACCATCACAACAGGCTTAGGCAAGCTGTACAGTTTGGGCCAATTTTGTTGCTATGGTTTAGGGCCACGGTCTCCCAATGTAATTCCAGGTATCCTGTGTCAGGATGGACAAAATAGCAATCACCACCACCAGCCTGGAAGAAACCATCTCGATTTCTATTTTATTCCAAAACTTCACAAAGACACATGCACAGTGATGATGCATAGACTTTGATCTTCTCTGGGGTAACTTTTCTTCCCTGAGCTTTTAAGATTATTTCTCAGAATTAAGAACTAGGGTTGACCTCACCTATGCTTTGTTTCAAATGATTCCTGTGTAGAGCAAGATCGGGGTCTCATTGAGTCCAGTTTGAGATGATACATTTTAGAAGATAGAGAGATTGGCATTGAGCTCCAAGAAAGTAATTAAATGGTGGGCTGTGAGGAACTAGAGTAAAAGAAACTATTTAGTTTGAGACAGAAGATTGAGGGTAATAGGTTTATAAAATAGGATGGAGGAAGTGAACGCAGACGGAACCTCAAAAATCACAATCATATTTTAACAACTTCACTGAACAAGAACAGGAAACCGAGACCCTGGAAAATGATATGACTTATCAATTTCAAGAAACCAATGAGAATCCCAATTAATGGCAGAAGCTGAACCTACTGTCCCCTGTGCAAGTATTTTCTCATTTCACCATTTGGACTCCCTCCCCACACAGTGTCTATAACAATGGACTTCACCATAAAAAAGATCATGTGCCTGGCACAGAATTGGGGAGTGTTTCGTTCTGTTGTACACAGGGTCACTATGAGTTAGACCGGACTCAATGGCACCTAACAACAACACTCTTGGAACAAGAGGCAGATCGGAGTTGCTATAACTTTCAGGAACCAGACCATGCCTCACATATGTGCTGAATGAACAACTGCACAGCATTTTCTTGTCTTTGCTTTGTGCAGCATAATTCAGCCACCTTTTCCATCATTAGCTGTTATTCAGACCAGCTGAGGAATTCTCATGCTGAATTATTAGTCTCCATTGGGCTGTGTTCCATATAATTTTGCAGCAAAGGAGAGAAAAGATTTCCATTAGCGAGGAAGTTGTGTGAAGAGCAGAGGTTAAAACAACATTGCCCCTGAATAATACATTTTAAAAGTCACCCAAAGCATGTTATTCAATCTGGCACCCAGATTTAAAGATTGCCAGATGGTCCACCCAGGCCTCTGAGGAAGAAATATCACATTGCTCTTGCTTTCTTTTTCCTGCCTTGTACTGATAATATCACAATTGAGTAAAGAACCGCAGAACCGCAGCATTCAATTATGCCAATAACTCAAGGTAAGATGCTCAGGGTGAATGCTCCCTCTATATCTGAAGACAAAATAGCATTTACTTATGTAATAGCAAGTTCCCCAGCCTTTCTAAAAAAAAAAAAAAAAAGCAGGAAACCTCAGGGAGAGACCAAGGGCGAGGAGGGGTTTCAAATTCCTCCTAGGGCAAGCCTTTGGGATCTAACTATATGAATGGTATGATAAAGCATACGCTACCACCTATGCTATCTCACAGAGACAGGCAGACTTTCCATTTCAGCTCCAGTATCATTCTGCCTTATATTTATTTAATCAATTCAGTTCAAAGATTATGGATCAGGCACAAAATATTCTGTTATAGGTTGTACTATATGTGATAAAGGGGCTAGGATTTAGCTCAGTTGGTAGAGCACTGTGCTGCAGTCTCTGAGGTCCTGAGTTCAATTCCCAGCACCACAAAAATGGGAGAAGGACGTGGCAATCCACTCCCAAGGCAATCTTGAAGCAGTCAGCCATTGAAAACCCTATGAGGATCATTATGAGTTGGATACTGACTCGATGGCACCTAACAACAACAACAATATGTGATAAAATACTATTGTAATATGAGCAAGCACAGCTCCCACCCACAATTAGTGAACAGGATAGACACAGCCAGAAATACCAGCTACTGTCAATGTAGGGCTTACCTGTATGCCGGTTATTACCTTAAGTGCTTTAGTATATTGATTCATTTCACTGCGAAACAACATCATAACATCGGCTACAAAAATATTCTATTTTACTCATGTGGAAATTGGAAACAGGTAATTTGCTAAAGATAACTTGTATGTTGAATTGTGCCCCCTCAAAATTCACACGTTGAAGTTCTTGTCCCTAGAATATCAGAATGAACTTATATGGAAATAGCGTTGTTGCAGATGTCATTAGTGAAGTCCCGCTGGAGTATCGTGGGTCCCAAATCCAATATGACTAATGTCCTTATAAAAAGGAGAAATCTGGAGACAGATGTGCACATTGTGTGAAGATGAAGGCAGAGATCAGGGTGTTGCAGTGGATGCCAAGGCATGCCAAAGATTCCAGCAAACCAGCAGGTGCTTGGAAAGTGGGGTGGAAGATTTTCCTCCCAACTCCTCCATCTCAAACTTCCAGTCTTCTGAACGAACAGTGTGACAATAAATTTCTAGGGAAGCCACTCAGTTTGTAGTACTTTGTTACAACAACTTGTCAACTGAAGCAGCCACCAAGCCAATAAACAGTGAAGTCAGAATTCACACCCAAGCAACGTGGCCCCAGAATCTGCATTCCAAACCCTTCCTCTAATCTGCTTGTCCTACTTCAGGCACTGAGCTCCACCCTGTGCACTGCTCTATACACAAGGCAGAGAAGGTCAGCATGGGAAGGGACAAACACATTAAGTGAGTTCAAAGAAAGACTTTGACCTACCCAATGCCAAATGTTCACTGAATAAGTATTTGTGGAGAATTTATAACTCACAAGTACAAAGATGTGTATCTCTTCTCATGGAATTTAATATTCCAGTTAAATCTCTGAGCAGCTAAATTGAAATACACTGAAATAGGGAGGCTCTGCACTAGTAGTAACATGTTAGTAAAATCTGAAAGGATGTGTGAGACCTTACCGCATAACAATATGGAAAGGGGACTTTAAGCAGAGAAACCAGAGTGTGTAATGTCACAGATTCATGAGCTACAGACAGCAAGGCAAGGAAGGGGAGGCCAAGATTTTGAATGACTCATGGAAGACTGGGTACCTACCGCTTCTTTCTCAGGCTCTGATGCCACAGACATCTAGAGATCTGCCATGCACTAGAGCCTGTGACTCTGCTGCACCCACCCCCTACACCCTGGGGGCCTCATGTTGCCACTTTGCTCATTCTTCACTGTTCCTCTCTGGCTGCAGGGACTCCTTGGATCTGAACATTAGCTCCTTAGGGCCACCTCAAGGGCCCAGGTTTTCAACTAATCTTTGGGGGACTTCTTGGCTTTGTCCTTTGGCTTTTTTGAAGTAAACCTTAATTCTTTTCTCTGGCTCCATGTGTCTGGCAACGAGGGACTTGCCTGGGTGAGGCAGTTATAGGAGGTGAAGGAGACAACCAGGAGGTTGAAATTCCTATGGTGAAGTCCTAACCCCCAAATCCTCAGAATGTGACTATGTTTCAGATTTCTTTTTCCTTTAAAGAAGTAATTAATTTAAAATGAAAGCATTATTGTTGTTGTTGTTGTTGTTGTTGTTAGGTGCCCTTGAGTCCAGTCCGACTCATAGCGATCCTATGTACAGCAGATCGAAACACTTCCCGATTCTGTGCCAGGCAAACTATCTTATTTATGTTTAAACCCATTGTTGCAGACACTGTGTCAATCCATCTGGTGGAGGGTTTTCCTCTTTTGCATTGACCTGCCACTCTTCCAAACATGATGCCCTTCTCCAGGGATTGTTCTCTCCTGACTACATGTCCGAAATATGTAAGACACAGTTTGGCCATTTTTGCTTCCAAGGAGCATTCTGGTTGTACTTCTTCTAGGACGGATTTGTTGGTTCTTTTGGTAGTCCATGGTATATTCAATAGACGTCTCCAGCACCACAATTCAAAAGCATCAATTCTTTTTCTGTCTCTCTTGTTCAATGTCCAGCTTTCACAACCATATGATGCCACTGAAAATACCATGGCATGAGTTAGACGCACCTTCGTCTTCAATGTGACATCTTTGCTTTTCAATACTCTAAAGAGATCTTTTGCCACAGCGTTTCCGAGAGCAATGCGTCTTTTGATTTCTTGACTGCTGCTCCCACGGGTGTTGATTATAGAGCCAAGCAAAGCAAAATCTTGGACGACCTAAATCTTTTTGCATTTATTGTGAAGTTGCGTGCTGTCCCAGTCATAAGGATTTTTGTTTTGTTGATGTTTAGTCGTAACCCATATTGAAGGCTATGATCTTTGATCTTCATCAGTAAATGTTTTAAATCCTCTTCATTTTCAGCAAACAGAGTGGTGTCATCTGCATAAC
>VMDO01037087.1:0-14611 GCA_007922755.1 Pedetes capensis | reverse complement strand
AATTGTGGTGCTGGAGACGTCTATTGAATATACCATGGACTGCCAAAAGAACCAACAGATCTGTCCTAGAAGAGGTACAACCAGAGTGTTCCTTGGAAGCAAAAATGGCCAAACTGCGTCTTACATATTTCGGACATGTAGTCAGGAGAGAACAATCCCTGGAGAAGGACATCATGTTTGGAAGAGTGGCAGGTCAACGCAAAAGAGGAAACCCTCCACCAGATGGATTGACACAGTGTCTGCAACAATGGGCTTAAACATAAATAAGATCGTTTGCCTGGCACAGAATCGGCAAGTGTTTCGATCTGCTGTACATAGGGTCGCTATGAGTCGGACTCGACTTGACAGCACCTAACAACAACAACAACAACATGTTTCAAATTTGAACTAGTTTTCAACTTGAAGAGACCAGAAGAAATTATATGAATATTCAGGCTTTCAATTTATCTTTAAAAATGTGCATTCACTTTTTTGTTTCTGCATGGCAATATCAGGTGGTGTTGAAAACTGTTATCTTTTTAAAGGATCTATGAGGCCTGACTTCCCCACTTGCTCTACCTGGTCGACTTCATTGACTGACCTGCTAAACCAGTGAGTCTACAATTCTTGTCTTGGATAATGTATTAAAAAGTTATCCCCCAGAGAGCCCTTTACCACTTAACTGTTTTCATTTCAAGGCTTAAGATTGTCTATTCATTTTGGAAAATCAAAATCAATCCATATCATAAGAAATCAATTAACTGAATGAGCACCTATCACTATAGAACACTGAACAAGGCATTGATCGGTTATTTTTCAAAATAGACAGATAATTGCCTGAGCTATAGGTTATGAATGATAATAATAATAATTCATATATTTGTCACCTAGTGCAAAGGTCCAATCTAAACTCTTTACCCACATTAATTCATTTAACTCTCACAACAACTTTTTGAGGTAGGTATTTTTTTCCCATTTCCCACAAAAGGAAACTGAGATAATACTCCAAGAAATTAAACAACCTGCCTCAGTGCATAAAGCTGGGAAATAACAGAGCCAAGACTCAATCAATGTAGTCTGTTCTAAGGGCCTGGGCTCATATCTATTATACAATACAGACTCTTCAGTTTGATCCACCCTTTCTCTGACAATCTGAAGTACTACTGTTCTACTTAAATTTATATATATGTGTGTGTGTATGTATATGTATGTATATATATATACACACACAAACACAATTTTATATTATGTAATTTGTATACATAATTATATATAACATTATATCCATATAGGCATATATATGTACACACATATATATACACAAGACATATACATATAAATAAACCCAATACACACACATATATGTATGATTTTTGTCTCTATTATTTTTTATTGATAAAATACCTATTATCAATATCAGATTGTTTTAATTATTGTGGCCTTGTAGAATGCATGAATACATTTCTTGGCTATTCTTAAACATAATAATCTCCAAATAAATTTCAGAAGAAATTTGTCTGCCTTACAAGAAATTCCTAGTGAAATTTTATTAGAGGTTGCTATCCACATATTCACTCTGGTTTTGATTTTGGGGGTCAAACCCAGGGCCTTGTGCCTGCTAAACAAGTACTCTCCCATTGAGCTACAACCCCAGCCTCAATTATAGTAACAACATTAAGTCTTTCTATCCAACCAATCCAACTCAATGCTTGAAAAGATCTTTATGTAATCAAATTAACAGGGGGTGGTGATGGATTGAAAATGAGAGTTAAGAGAAAAGTGGCTTTTCAGGGGTGCTGTTTTTCAACAATGTTTCCCTGGACCATTCAAGAACTTTGTGATCTAGACATTAGGAAGCACTTGGTTTAGCCATTCCCTGGGAGCACAGAAATTGTCTTCTAAAGGGGAGGAGCCATTTTCAGTGTAGGAAAAATACAGGAAAACCTTTCAAGGTGGAATACCTTGAGTTGTAATAGAAATGGTGGATGAAAACTAACAGCTGAGTAAGGAGTTCTACCAGGAAGAGGCTAAACGAAAATGTGAGACAAAGGACAGGCGGACAGATAAATGTGCACTGATATCTATACAGGGCTTATGCCAGGTCAGCCCTATACTAAGGACTTTAAATATCCTTCTAATAGCATATTAAGGCAAGGAAGTGACATTGTCCTCATTTTACAGGTGAGGAAGCCAAAGGAACTTTCCTGTGTCCACACAACCAGACAATTTTAAGAGCATAATTTGTACCAAGATCATGCAATACAATGCCAAGGATTCTTGTGCTTTCTATATAATGCAGTAGGTTTCCTCCAATCTCAAGCCTTTTCCTCTAGGATTGAGATGGTTAGAGATGCCCTGTGTGGCACTTCTAACAGACACAATTATCATTTTATGCAGAATGGGAAAAACCAGGGTTATGAGCTATATCACTCCACATATAGCAGTTCATTTAAGTACAATATAATAGGCAAATTACTGGAGCAATGGGAATTAATATATTTTAAAATTAAATGGGACCATTCCATACAGTACAGAATATAGTAATGGATTTAAAAAGTATAATTTTACTTTATAAATATAAACAAATTAAAAACCCTTGTTCTGAGAAGGATACTGCTAAGAAAATGAGAAGACAAGCTACAGACTGGAAGAAAATATTTGCAAATTATATATGATGTTATGCCTTACTTAACAATGGTGACACATTTCTAAGAAATGCATCTTGGTCTGCTGCATCATTGTGCAAATATCATGGCATGTGCTTAACTTACATGGTATAGTCTATTAGACTCCTACACTATATGGTACACTCTTTTACTCCTGGCTATAAATTTGTAGCACATTATTGTATGTAATACAAAATGCATTTGTAACTTGATGGTATTTGTGTATATAAAAATATCTAACCACAGAAACTGCAGCTGTAGCCCTGTGGCATCAGATCTGTGGCATCCAAACTGTGTCAGATCTCGGAAGCTAAGCAGGTTCGGGCCTGGTTAGTAGTTGGATTGGAGACCTCCTGCGAACACCAGGTACTGTAGACTTGGGAGATGGACCCAGCAACCCATTCCCAAAAATCAATCTGCCATTGAAAATGCTATGAACAGTGGAGAAACACTGATAATAGTGTGTTGCCTTTTGTATGCAAGGTCACTATGAGTTGGATACCGACTCAAGGGCACCTAACAACAACAACCACAGAAAAGGTAAAATAAAATTATAGTATGTTGTTGTTGTTGTAAGGTACCACTCATAGTGACCCTACTTATAACAGGCAAAACAGCATTGATAGTGTTACTCTGGTATTCATAGGGTTTATAATGGCTGATTGTTTTTTGGGAATGGTTTGCCAGGTCCTTCTCCCAAGCCTACAGCACCTGGTGTTCCCAGGTGGTCTCCCATCCAAGTAATAACCAGGCCTGACCCTACTTATCTTCTGAGATCTGACTGGATTGGATGCCACAGTTGTACAACTGCAGGCAAAATTATTCTATAAAAGATGAAACTGGTACATCTGTGTAGGACACCTGTCATAAAAAGAGCTTACAAGACTGGAAATTGTTCCTGGAGAGTCGGTTAAAAGTGAGTGACTATGAAGGCCTAGGGCATTAGTACACACTTCTGTAGATTTTATAAACACTGTATGCTTAGGATACACCAAACTATATAATTTTTCTCTACAATAAGAAATTAACCTTAGTACATTGTAAATTTTTTTACCTCATAAACTTTTAAATTGTAACTTTTAGAGCCTTTGGTAAAAACTTAGCTCAAAACACAAAAACATCTTATATCTATACAAAATATTTTTCTTTGTATCTTTATTCTGTAAACGCTTTCAATTTTAAAATTATTGATATAAACATTTTTATTAAAAACTAAGACATAAACACACACATTAGCCTAAGCCTACCCAGTATCTGGGTCATCAATATCACTGTCTTCCACCTCCACAACTTGTTCCACTGAAAACTCTACAGGGGCAATAAGATTCTTAGAGTTATCATCTCCTAGGATGGCAAGGCATCCATCTGAATACCTCCTGATGGCCCAGGTACAACTCTTCTATAGTTAACTTTTTTCTTATAACTGGAAGGAGTATACTCTAAAATAATGATTAAAATAGAGAATAGCAATATATAAAACAATATCATAGTTATTTATTATCATTTACAAGTATTACATATTATATGTAATTGTATGTGTTATACTTTTATATGACTGGCAAGACAGTAGGTTTCTTTATGCCAGCATTATCACAAACATGTAAGTAATACATTTTGCTATTATGTTACAATAAATTTTTGACTCCATCATAATCTTGTGGGATCACCATTGTATATAAAATCTACCACTAAACTGGTTGCGGTGGTGCATGCCTGTAATCCCAGCAGCTCAGGAGGCAGAGGCAGGAGGATCACAATTTTGAGACCAGAGGCAGTCTGCATAACTTAGCCAGACCCTGTCTCAAAAGGTAAAAAAAAAAAAAAAATGGGCGGGGGGTGCAGCTCATGCAAGTGCAAGGCCCTGCCTTCAACTCCCAGTACCACAAAATAAAAAAAAATCTACCAAAACATTGTTATGGAGCAAATGACTATATAATAAAGGACTCTTATCTGAATTATAAATAAATAACTCTTAAAAATTATCAATAAGAAAACAAATGACCCAATTAAAAATGAGCAAATGAGATAACCACTCCTCACTAAAGAAGATACACAGATAGCCAGTAAGTTTATGAAGACATTCAACATTATATGACACTAGAGAATTGCAAATTAAAATAGCAATGTACCACTGTCTATCTACTAAAATTGCTGAAATCGTCAAACAGTTGACAATACCAACACCGCTGGTGAAGCATTCTTATTCATTGCTGGTCATAATGCACAATGGCATAGCCACATTGGAAGAAGCTTTTCAGTTTGTTATAAACCTGCATATAGATTTACCATATGTCCACCTGACACACTCTTAGATATTTATCCAACTAATTTCTATTTATATCTATACAAAACCTGAATATGAATATTTATAATAGTTTTATTCATAATCACAATAACCTGAAAGAAAACAAGGAAGATGTTCTTCAAAATGTGAATGGATAAACACAGGGTAGATTCACAAATATCACTTAACAATAAAATGGAATGGGCTATTAACCCATGGTACAATGTGAATGAATCTTAAATGTGAAACCAAAAGCAAAAGAAGCCTGTCAGAAAAGGGTACATACTCTATGATTCATTCAAGTGACATCCTGGCAAGAGCAAAATCATAGAAACAGGAAACTGATCCGAGGTGCAAAGGACCTGAGGAGGGGGCTATTAATGAAATGAAACACAAAGGGTTATGGTTGATGGTGTCAATATTCTACCTGGAACTATAGTGATGGATATGTGGTTTTATGTATTGTCAAAACTTACAGAACTTTATAGAACAAAGAGTGAATCTTAATGTGTAACAATTTAAAAATATAGTAGATTGGCATAATGCAGGTTGGAATGTATACTTTGGCAAAAGAATCTAACTGTATGATCAATGCATAAAATAATCTCATGAAGAAGGTGAGTTAAAGAATTGCTGACCTAAGGAATTTTGGAAGTAACTGGAAAATATAAGAATAAAGACAAAAGGAACTTTATGTAAGCACTCAAGATATACAAGCCTGGAAGATCTAATATCAGAAAGTAAGAAGGCATGCAAGGAAAACAAAAATAATAAGGCCATGTCAAAGGAATAGAATCTAACTGGAAGAACTCCCAGTGGCCCAAACTAGGGCAATTAGAGCAACAAAATGAATACAATAGTATTGGATTATGATCCAAAGTTTAAAATGAGCTTATAGTGGTAGAAATAAAAGATTGAATAAGAGAATGAGGGAGTGGGGAAGAGACAAATCTTTGAAAAGAAGACTTTGAAATAATTTATGTAAATACTTCCCTCCCACAAGGAGAAGGAGAATAACTTTTCACTACGTAAATAGAGGTTGTGTCTAATAACTTGCTGCCAGAGGTTATAGTGTGGGAAGTAGGAAGAGAACATTTTGCAGTGAAGACTAAAACACTATCTTAGGCAGGTGATCAACTACAACCTCATTAATGATGTCATTCTGATAACATGTTCCCCTATTATCCTGTGACTTGAATAGAAAATCACTTCCAAGATTACCGTAGTCTATGAGAATAACATTAAATTAATACAAGTTAAGTGATGGGATCCACAAACAACAAAAGGATGTGAGAGAAAAACTGATGAAATAGAACAAGGTATGGATTTTAGTCAATAGCAATACATGGATGCTGGTTTCTTAATTGTGACAAACCTACTACAGGAGTGCAAAATATTAAAAATAGGGAAGCTTTAGGGGTATAGGGAATTCTGTACTATCTTTGCAACTTGTTCATAAATATACTATCCTAAGATTTTAAGATGAATTTTAAAATGAAGAAATTTAGCAGTGCAGGATAACGTTTTGTTCTAATAAAGCTCTACCTCTTGTTGGCTTTGATCATCCGGGATGAACCTTTTCTTAACATCAGCACACTCTATTCCCATTTTTTGTGAGCTGTGATGAATGTGGCCGAACATTGCAGGGCTTCTTTTCAATTCAACAGGAGGTTGCATGTGTAGATGGCTCAGGTCTCATTATGAGATGGTTATGACCTCCCAGCTTTTGACCAGCAAACAGGTCTCCTTGCAGATCCTGTCTCCTCTACTTTTCCTTTCTGTCTTTTCTTTCTTTCCGTTCTTATCTAAACATTGAAGCTATCTTCTACCATACTTGTTATGTATCTTCCATATGTTGTTTCTAAAATCCTCAAATGTGCAGATGTGAAAACTGAGCCCCAGAGAGTTTAAATAATGTATCTATTGCTCAATAGTTTTTCTTGTAGAAGTCTGATCAAAACTGAGAGTAAACATTTACCTTCCCAGGAAAAGGTCTTCTACACCAGCCAGAATTGTGGTTCTGTCCTCCTTAGAACATTCTAGTTTCTCTTTCTACAACATGACAAAAAAGAATTGTAACACCTGACTTTTCAAAGGAACTTGATCATTTGGCCGTGGTGGGGTGGGGGGGGGAGGGAAGAATGTATGTAGTAAAGGCGGGTGGGTGGAAGAAGACAAGTAACCAACTCCTAACTAAAGGCAACTTTGAACAAATGCAACCATGACAGATAAAATTACAGTGGGACTAAGAAGGAATTCCTACACTTAGCTACTCTCATCATTTCTCTCACCCACAAAGATGATTTAAAAGGAATATTGTTAAATATGCTCTGGTCATTCAACAAACCTATGTGTGCTCAGGGTGAGTGATGCCACTCTTAAAGGTTTGGGTGATGTGTCAGCTTGGAGGCAGGGTGGTGGGAGGATGTGCCTCCTAATTTCACAGGTGCTCACCTGCTGGAAATCTTGAGAAGCTCAAATGCTAAATGAAGACTCATTCCGATAAAGCTTTAAACTGATGCCTTTAAAGAGATTGAATAAACTCTTTATGTTACAATCTGGCATGAGCTTTTAATATTAACTACTACATATTTTATAGACTGTATTTGTTGCCAAGCACTAAAACAAACATTAAGATGCTTTTGCCTCAACTGGTACTCCGAATGCTTCCAAAACACTGGTATAAAAAGCAGCATAAAACACATCATAATCATGGAAATCATCTGCATTAAACTTACATTTGCCATGAAAGTGGCAGTTATTTTTCATCTACAAACAATTATATCTCAATTACTTACTCTCTGTTAGGGAACATTTCATCAAAAACTCTCATTTAATTGATGTAAGGATGCATTTTGTTTGCAGAGAAATATAATCTCTAATTTGGACTAATGAAAGGAACTGGCATTTTGAATTAGTGAAAGGCTGATGTCTATTGAAAAATATGCATGTTTATTAGTTTCATACACAAAAGGTAACACAAAATAAGCTACAGCACTGATAGTAGAAAGGAGAGACCTAAACAAAAAATTGTTACCTAAAGAATAGATAAAATTCATTTACATTTTTTATATTTTCTGTAGAGACTTAACATTTTGTTTCATAAATACTTTTAAAGTACACCTGTGTTAATCTGTTTAAATTTGCTTAGAATGAAGAAGTAGAAGAAGAAGGAGGAGGAGGAGGAGGAGAAGGGGCAGCAACTAAATAAGAATCATCTCAACTATATTCAGTTGCAATGGAATGATTTTCAAAAAATATTTTGTTTTTTTTGATATCCAGCCCCATTATAATTCCAGCATGTTGCTGCTAGTAATCTGCAGGGGGAAATAGAAGACATTTTCCTTGGTTTAACACACCTTGGCTGGTAGTTTTTTAAGAGGGTTTCAGGAGAAGAGATAGGCTTTAATGTCACTAGACACTCTCTGCTTTATGTTCACCAGTACTAACCTGCCACTACACACGCCATGGCAGCCAGGCAGCTTTCCTGGGAATCAATGGCAGGGGTAAGTCAAAATGATAGCAGGATGTGACTCTCTTGTTATTGCTCAAGATCTAGCTTTATTAAAGTAACAGTATAAAATCTTATACTAAAATATTTTCTCATTATACAATGAGAAAATAGTTTCATAAAGATTTATAGCAAAAAAGTAACATAAGAATGGCAATACCTGATGATAAACTAGATGATTATCCATTGCTATTTAATTGAAATTATTTCTATCCTTTTGGAATAAAATATAGCTTACTGTGAAATTCCTCATACTACAGAAGAGATAATTCCCACTGAGCTCTCAAGCTGATCTGCATTGTCTCTGCACTTATCAGGAAACGGGGAAAGCCCAGGGAAATAGCATGGAAAAAAAATATGTGATTTCTTCCTGTCTATACAATTTTGTGACTCAAGTAAGTATACCATATATACACCTTTCTAGACTGTAACTTGATTTTGACCTCCAACATTGCCATGCAGCATGTAACATGTATGAATGACTGATATAACAAGCCATGTGAATAACACCGCAGAATCCGCCACATCATCCAGGGGTACATATTACACGCTACTTCACAATGTCCAGTTGAATAACAAAAAAGGGTCATAGCCACAGGAATCACATGAATCACACAGGAAATGACAGCTGCTATGATATGAATGTTCTTGCGCAGTCCACGTTGAGATTTAATTGCCATTTGAACAGTATGGACCCAAGGAGTGATGAAGAGGTGATTAGGTCCAAAGAACTCTGCCCTCATGGATGGATTAATGTCATTATCAGGAGTTGTTCCTGAAAAAAAGATGGCTTTACCTGATTTCCTCTCTCTGCCTTGTGCATGCTCATTTGCTTTTCCATTGCATTATGACAAAGCACAAAGGTTCTTGCCAGGTGCTGGCACAACGCTCTTGGACTTCCCAACCCCCAAAATTGTAAGTCAAATATATCCCTTTTCTTTATAAAATACCCACTCTATGGTATTCTGTTATAGCAGAAGAAAAGAAAGATAATAACCACTAAGAATGAAATGTCTTCAATATTCATTAAACAAATATTTATTTGGCTCATTCAGTGCTATACTTTCTTCACCATTTCTAGAATTTACTCAATTAATAAAGACAATAGCAATTTATCTGTACTATTTTCTCTAAACCCAGAGTAAGAAAATAATAAAATCATTGGTCAAAAGACAGTGTGTTAATTTGCAGTTTTTATAAAACCATTTTTCATTTCTAAACTATGAAACATTTGGTATAACTTTCAGTGATATTAGTAGACCTTTTGTAAAGTTTTCCCTAACATATATGACAAATTTCACTCTTCCAGAAATCTTTTGTCCTCTGAAAATCACATTCATACAAGACAAAAGAAATTCCATGAGAAGCCTACAAATCCACTTAATATTTAGGGAGAAACTCAACCTCATTTTAAAATTCCTGATATATGGATTCTACTGGCTTATTACAGTAAGAATTTGATCTTTATCAGAGTGATTTAATACCTTATAATCAATTTCATATCATTTTTCATTGCAATAGTTATATTTTTGTCAATTTATTCATTTTAACTCCTATTCTCCAATAATTCAGAAATAATTGTGAAATTGACAAGATAATCTCCAATATTGCATTTATACTTACCAATGATCTCTTTAATTTGTCAGATACATGGGTAATGACCCTATGAATAAAGTAGTAATAAAATGGGGTTGGCTACTTTTACTATTTTAAATGCTTTTCATATGTCATGTCATTTAGTTCACATAATTCCAATATACAGAATGGTATTACCCCTTGTTAGAGATGAGAAAAGGAGGTTTAGAAAGATTCTGGAAATCTTCTTAAGATGATATTGTAAAAATGGTACAGTGGAATATGAACTCCCAAATGCACATTGTTAACAAGCATGTAATATTGAGTCCCGAAATAGATGGTTTGCCTTTGGCTGACAAAATATACATATGTCAAAATTTTTCAAGTTCATCTCCTTTTGAGAAAATGATAACTAGGGAAGTCAACCACTTTAAGAGTTGATCTCAAAATATACAATTTCATGTATCATCTCGTGACTAGCATATAGGAGCCATGTGGATGCTCTACTTATGTTTCTCTAACCCTAAGATAATTTTCTATTTTATTAAAAAGGGGAGAGCTAGAGTTTCCAAAATTAATATAGAATTACAGGATTGCCAAGAAAGATTTATCAGGGTAAGAATTTATATTCTCAAGAATTGGGTGTGACTTCATAAGGCTCTAACAGGAAAAAAGCTGGCAAGGTAGCTCAGGTAGCCCAGAACAATGAACTATAGAGGCAAGAAGATGATTTTTCCTGGAAGGAGACCAGGAATGGATGATGAAATGGCTCTTTTGCATCCGAGTTCTTTTATCTTTCCCAGATTAACAAATTTAATACTCCCAGCAGCCTTGGCCCACCTTACCCTTGCATACAAATTTGCAACAGCACATAAGGAATTTTGTTGAACTGTTCTCTGGGTTCAAGCTAGTTCTGTCTTCCGCAACTCCAAGTAGGCATAAAGTTATGATGTGGAGGATCTTATCTGATGTGATTTTATTAGGAACATTAACCTTCATCAGCACAGGGTGGTGATGGTTGTGCTGCTTTGGAGAAGGCAGGTGTAGGGATGGAGTGGAAATGCAGGAGGCCCTGAAGTCCATTCTGTTTTGCCCCTCCCTGAATTCCTAAGTCTTGGGACTTTGCCAGGCATAGGATAAAAAGGACTTATTGTGGGAAAAAGAGACAAAGTATAGAATGTTATAACTGGGGTGAATGTACTAATTCTTCCAGATGATTTGTAGGCAGACTCCTAACTGTGACTGAATCTATAAATCCTGTTAAATCCTCTGAGTAACTTTTGGGTGGCCCAGCAATCTTCAGTGTCAGAAAAGTCCAAGGATAGACTGTCACAGTAGCTTTCAATTTGCAAAAGCCAAAAGACCAGAATAGCCCACACCCACTCCTACCCTCAGGCTTTTCTCACCTACAACAGCAGCTGCAATTGGCTAATTTCATTCCCAGAGGATATTTACCAACGTCTGGAAGACCTTCTATGTCACAACTGGGAGGAGCTTATTGACTGGTAGAGACCAGGGGTGCTGCTAAATATCCTATAGGATGTAGGATAGCCCCACAATAAAGAATATTTGGTCCAACATAACAATGCTACCAAAGTTAAGAAGTCCTGAGTTAGAGCAGGTGAGACCAAATCAAAGTGGACAACCTTAAGTTATAAGAGACACAAAGTACCTGATCTCTTCTGAGCACAAAGACTGGGCTCAGTTTTTATTTATAAACCCACCCTCCTAGATCTTACTCTAGGTCTATTCCACAAACTCATTTCAAACTCTTCCTTAAATCCTCACGCAACGTAGAACAAGATCGAGCATGGATTGTTGTTGTTGTTAAGAGTCATCGAGTAGGTATCCCACTCATATGGACCCTATATAGAACAGATGAAACACTATTGTGCTTCTTTGCTATTCATAGGGTTTTCAATGGCTGATTGTTTTTGGGGAATGGGTTGCCAGGTCCTTCTCCCAAGCCTACAGCACCTGGTGTCACAGCTGGTCTCCCATCAAAGTACTACCTGTAAAGAGGCCACTGGGTTGACAGGACCATCGCCATCTTAGGTAGCCCTCCCCTCTCTTTAAGAAACTATATACTGGAAGAATTTTTTTAACTGTCTGATTTTAACTGCTTGACTGACTGATAAATTGTTAATTCTTAACCATTGACTGATTGCCTGTTAACTGCCCATTTCTGTACCACCCTGCTTGCACAATCTATAGAACTACTGAGTGACTGTCTGTTATAAAACCTGCTTGTTCTTGTTTTTGTTTTCATGCCAACCACTTATACAAATCATACCAGGAACTTGGAAATTGTATACAAGTCACAGAACTTGGAGATTGTAAGCTTGCCAGAACTTGCCTTTATAAGCCCCCAGCAACTGTTCCTTGAGCCCATGGGTTTTTTGAGAGACACTAGTGGTCTGTGGCCACCAGCTCAAAAAAGACTCCCTTTAATTGGCTTTTTGCTTCCTGTGGTGTGTTTCTGATCTCGGGTTACAACACTAACTAGGCCAGACCTTGCTTAGCTTCTGAGATCTGATGGGATCAGATGCCCCAGTGGTATAGCTGCAGGCACAAGCATGGATAGCTCCACCCTCTTATAAAATGGCTCCTCCCTATAAGGTGGTGCCACCTTCTACCCACTATCCCCTAATTCTCAAAAGCCAGCCCAAAAGCCCACCAAAACTTGACTCTTCCAGCCTATCAGAATCCTCCACACACCTGCTTCTTACTTATCCCAATGTGACATAGCAATCAACCTCTCCTCTCCTCCCACCTAAAGCCCATAAAAACCTTCTCCTTTCCTTCCCCAGCAGCTGATCTCTCCTTTGCCACAGGCAGTCCCAGCAGCTTCTCCCAATAAAGGTCTGTTGAGTTTATGGGTTTTCAGCTCCTTACCTAACATCGTGGAGTCAGGTCCAACTCATAAGAACCATATGTACAACGGAATGAAACACATCTCAAAACTGTGCCATGCCTGGCACTATGTGCATGCTTCGTTGCTGTTCAGAGGGTTTTCAATGGCTGGTTATTTTGGGATTGCTTCAGAAGTAGATTGCTACCTCTTTCTCCCATTTTGGTGGTGATTGAACCCAGGGCCTCAGAGTGCAGAGAGGCACTCTACCAACTGACATAAACCCCAGCTGTCTTGTCTCACTAGTTCCTGGACTTGTATCTTCTCTTGAATTGCTGTGCCTCAATGTCTGCACAAGAGCTGCCTTTTGTGTTCTGTTTTGCTGACTAGGAAAAACTCAGCATAATACTCTACATGCTCTAAATATTTCATCCAGATTATTATAGCCACCCTCTTTAACAACTGTCTTTCCAAAATCTATTGCATTTTTAAAAAACTATATATACTTACTTCATTACATATCACAATTCGTCCTACTCCAGTACCCATATTTCCTTCTTCATTTCATCATAACCTATCAAAAATAGGAGTATGTGTGTTTTACATGACTACAGTTGGCATTCAATAACAAATGATCTAAAATGTTTCACAAATACTTGAACTCTACACACATTTCTATCACAGTTTCCGTGGTTAGCATATTTACTCTGACCCTAGTAGGCTTAGATTGCTAGAGAGTCCTCTGCTTGGGCCTTTCATAAACATAAAATCACCCTTCATCCAAGTTTGTATAAACTTATCTTTGCTTCTGAATATTCTGCCTCTCACAGATGTTAAGCTATCCTTTAAAATTAGTTTATGTTGTAAGGTTCTACTTGGGATTCCCATCAGTTGCACTTTTGGGATTCTGTGTTGTTTCTCCTACTTCACTGAATCCTGGGCTTCCAGGTCTGATATTTCCAGGTGGATTTCATCTTAAAATCCCTATCAGTGACACATAATAAGGATATAAGTAGGGTGATTATTGTAAAAATGGAAGACTTTGAAAACATATATATCTGTCAGCATATAATGATTGCCTAGATACTCAAATATGTGTATATTTTATAAGAAAGCACTATCCGCTTGTGTATTTTCCTTAAGCATTATTACCATATGGTTTGATGGAAGGGGCTTGTGCTGAGGAGTTAAAGAAGGACTGAGTAGAAGGCCCCTCTTCCATACTCAAATAATTAAGCTCTTGATACTTATTGGTATAACAAAGATAATATATGACATCAAATATTAAAAGAAATACTGAATGCGGAGGGCTTGATCAAGATCAGCTGTTTATATGCTAGAGCCCACTACTTTTCTTGCAGAGAAACAGCAAACACAATAAGTGAACTTGTGGATATGAAAATTCCTGGTATCGATCAGTAGTCAGAAGATATTTTCTTCTGCGGCTTAGTGTGTAGCTCTGTGCTGGAGCACTGGCCTAACGTGGGCAAGGCTGCCTTGGGTTCAAATCTTTACAGTGAAAAAAAGAGATTTTCTTATTATTACAGAAAATTCTTGTTCTTAAAAAAATTCTACATTTGAAATTACTTTAAAACCTTTTCATCCAAATACTAATGAAAGAATCTAGCAATAAGCAAATTGAAACTATATTTACATTATTTTCAGTACTGAGGGGTTGAACTCAGTCCAAGCTAAGCAAGTGTTCTACCTTTGAGCTGCACCCATACTCCTTTTTTAAATTTTTT
>VMDO01037086.1:0-14702 GCA_007922755.1 Pedetes capensis | reverse complement strand
CAGACTGCCTCTGGTCTCGAACTTGGGATCCTCCTCCCTCTGCCTCCCCAGCCACTGAGATTATAGGTGTGTGCCCTTGCGCCCAGCTGGTTTAATGTTTTTCAAAAGTTGTTGCTGTTGTTAGGTGCCGTCACATCCTGACCGACTCATAGCGACCCTCATAGGGTTTTCAATGGCTGGTTATTTCGGGATTGCCTTGGGAGTGGATTGCCAGGCCCTTCTCCCATTTTTGTGGTGCTGGGAATTGAACTCGGGACCTCAGAGACTGCTGCGCAGTGCTCTACCAATTGAGCTAAACCCCAGTCTTTTCCAAAAGTACATACCTATCAGTCCAGTGGCATAACCTCTGTCTTTCAGTATTTTTGCAAAAGTGATTTCACTCTTTGGAAGGCCCCCAGATACGCCGGCCCACTGAAGCACGCGGTTACCATTGCTGGAAACCATACCTATGATCAATCATTAAAAAAAAAAGTTACTGCTGCATATTTGCTTTCTGTTTGATTATTATTAACCTTTTATTACAACAATTGGCATCTCCACCACTCAAAATGGAACTGAATATTGATGTCCTACTTGGCTGTGCTCCATGGGTTGGATTTTGTTATTGCTATTTGTAGTACAGGGAGTTGAACTGAGAGCCTTGTGTATGCTAGGCAAATCCTGTCCCACGGGGCTGCACCCCCAGCCCCTTTTTTACTTTTACTTTCGAGTCAGGGTCTTGCTAAGTTGTGCAGGCTGCTTCTGGCCTTGAACTTGCGATACTCCTGCCTCAGCCTCCAAAGTTGCTGGGATGATAGGCATGCACCGTGGCACCTGGCTCACTTACTGCTCTTTTGACAGCAAAGAAAATGTCTAATTGCCAGTTTGTGAGAAGATGAGTGGTCCCTTCATGTGTGGGTTATTACGAAAGAGAAGATTCAACAGAAAAGGAAAGGGGATTCAAAATGACTTTATGGCTTCATCAAAAACTTAACATGATCAAGTGGTGGCCAATGTTATCTGCAGATTGGAATCCTGTGCAATATAATCCTGAATTGTAGGTATCGAGTATAATCTGATTTCGATACAGTGGGGATCAGTTGTAATATTATCCCAACATTATTGGAATCATGTGCAACAGGATTCCAATAATGTTCCGAGGCTCTGTCATCACCCAAGAATCTGGGGTGAACCCTGGTCTCGGGGATGGTTGAAAGATACCTTGGAGGATTTTAATATACTCACAAGGAATATTAATAACATTTTAATATTATTTATTATTAATGATAGGGCTATTAATCATATCAATTATCCTGAACTCCCTCCCCATCACAGATCTCTATCCAGGTGCCTAAGATACACCTGTGAAGGTTTGGATCAAAAATGTTCCTCACCAAAGCCTCCTTTGAGAGCTGGTGGCTTCTGGGAAGTGATTGTCTTTGGCTTCATGGATGGATTAATTAACCCATTGATGGGTTCATCATCTGCTGGGCCATTGGGAGGAGGGGGAAATGGGGAGGTGGGACCTAGCGGATGGGAGTGGATTCATCTGATGTGCCCTTGAGGACCCTATCATGGGTGCTGTTCTTGTTTCTTCCTGTCTTTGCTTCCTGTCTGCTAGGAAGGGAGCAGCCTCATCCTCCTCCTCCTCTCGCGCCTGCCGCCATGATGCTCTGCATGGCCTCGGGCCCAAAGCAGGCCGCCGAGCTTGGACTGGACCCTCCAAAACCATGCACCACCATCAACCTTCCCTCCTTACTAAGTTATTGATTTTGGGCATCTGTCACGGTGTCGGACAGCAGGCCAACACGGTATCTTTTCATATTACTCAGGCAGCGCAGGGCCAAGGGATCACATAGTGCCTTTGACAACATAGCTTGTCCCTCTCCAATTCAAAGGCAAAGGGGCATACCACACCATGGGGGCACCCAGGGGAGCAGTGGGGTCAGACAGAAAGCACAGGGAGGCAGGGGATCACAGGCAAGAGTCAAGATTGTTTTGGGGTGGGAAGAAATGGGGAAGTAATAAGCTGTATTTCAGTTGTCTGGAGTATTACTGAAATAATGTAAGAAGTGTTAGGATTGGCTGGCTTCAGCAACTTCTATGGGCTCCGTGTGGCAGGCCCCATGCCCAGTGGTCAGACACCTGTCCACAAGGTGACCAGGGCCTGGATTCAGAGTGTGAGAACTAATAGTGACCAATGTGACAGGCAGATCCCTGTTATCACAGTCTTGTTACCCCTGGATGGAGCAAACTCTCCCTGAGTGCAAGGCTGGGTTGAAATTGTGGGTTAGACCCATCTCCCCAGACTCAGAGTGTGGGAACTAATAATGACCAGTGTGACAGGCAGATCCCTGATATCATGGTCTTTTTACCCTTGGATGGAACAAACTCTCCCTGGGTGCAAGGCCAGGTTGAAATTGTGGGTTAGACCCCTCTCCCTGGACTGAGAGTGTGGGAACTAACAGTGACCAGCGTGACAGGCCAATCCCTGTTATCAAGATCTTGTTACCCCTGGATGGAGCAAACCCTCCCTGAGCACAAGGCCAGGTTGAAGTTGTGGGTTAGACCCATCTCCCCAGACTCAGAGTGTGGGAACTAATAGTGGCCAGTGTGACAGGCAGATCCCTGTTATCATGGTCTTGTTACCTCTCCCTGAGCACAGGGCCAGGTTGAAATTTCGGGTTAGACCCATCTCCCTGGACTCAGAGTGTGGGAACTAATAGTGCCCAGCGGGACAGGCCAATCCCTGTTATCACGACCTTGTTACCCGTGGATGGAGCAAACCCTCCCTGAGCACACAACCAGGTTGAAATTGTGGGTTAGACCCATCTCCCCATTGTGCTGAGTATCTGTGGGAGGGGATTTTGGGGCGCATGTTCCTGTGTCCCCCATGGGCTCGTAGAGAAGGAGGACCAACCTGAACGGATGGGGTACCTCCCCGTCAGGAATGCCGCTCTGCTGGGGGTGCACACGGAGTCAGCGGCCAGGTGCTGAGTGAGCCTCACGCCCTCCTTGGCAAGGCGGTCGATATTGGGAGTCCTGTGCAGTGAGAAAGGAGCACCGTTAGTCCTTACAAAAATCAGTCAGGTTTCTCATGAACAAATCTGAGTGCTACTTCGCAAGGAAAGTCCCACAGGGCATCATTCAGTAATCACGATGCTCTCTGGAATGACCCAACCACCCTAGGTGGAGCACCGCTAGTCCTTAGAAAGTCAGTCAGGTTTCTCATAAGCAAATCTGCATGCTACTTAGCATGGAAAGTCCCACAGGGAATCATTCAGTAATTACGACTCTATGGAACAACCCAACCACCCCAGGCAATGGCAGGAAAGTGCGATGTGTCCAGAAGCTTCAGAGGAGCATTTCTGGCTGGGTGGAGGACAGCTGACCCAGACTCCACAGGGCATTCCTGGGCCTGAGAATTCGTTATCATGGGAAATTCAGAATCAGAAGCCCAGGGTTCACCCTACGTGGAGCTCAGGGTGCAGGTGGGCAGCTTCAAAGTCATGACCACCAACACTTTGTGGATGGTCCACAGAAATGAGAAGGAACTGCATGCTGGGTCTCAAAAGGCAAAAATTAGAATAAGGCAGAGGTGCAGGGTGCAATCATTGTGGACAGAGGGACTAGCATGAGACAGATAAGCGGACCCCCCACGTGTCTGTCAGCTTGTCATGCCATGGGGGGCTTTCGTGTGGCTGTGATGCTGAAAGCTGTGTCACTGGTATCTCAGATACCAGCAGGGCCACCCATGGTGGACAGGTTGCTGCTGAGTTTCCAGATTAAGTCAGACTAGGGAGCAGGACCTGAAAGCCCACTTCTGAAATAAATCAGCCATTGAAAACCGTATGAATAGTAGAGAAGTACTGTCAGGTATACTGCCAGAGAAAGAGCCCCCCAGGCTAGAGGGCATTCAAGAAATGACTAAGGCAGAGTTGCCTCCTCAAAGTAGAGTCAACCATAATGACTGGAATGGAGTAAAGCCCCTGGGACCTCCTGTTGCTGATGTGGCATGACTCAAAATGAGAAGAAACAAAGTGGCTGCCACACTGGGCTCAAACAAAAAGATTACATACAAGACACAGTGTCAGGTAGTCTTTTAGTTCTGTTGTACCTAGGGTTGCTGTGAGTCACATCTGAATCAAAGGCACCTAACCACAAAAAGGTAAATGTGTTATATTCTGGGATTAGGAGGATGTGGACTTGTTATGTGAAGTAGGATTTTCAGCAAGGGACTGTTGAAATCATGCCCATGTGGGTGGGCTGGGCTGGATGGAATAAAGACTTGAGGGTCAGGGAGAATTTAATGCATGTCTTTGGCTTGTAGGCAACAGAAGTGATTGTTTTTTTTTTTTGTTGTTGTTGTTGTTGCTGTTGTTTAAATTGTCCATCAGGTACTGAGTGGATTAAAAAATCATATTTAACAGTGAAATGAGTAGCTGGGTTAGCACAGGGAAAGAAGGAAAGCAGCCTTGGAAGGTCCTAGAGAATCAATATGTGCAGCTTTCTGCCCAACTTGGGCTTGCTCAGTTCTGCTGTATGACATCCTCTGCCAGGTTACCAGGCACCAAGTGGATCCTCCTAAGAAGCCACGAAGTTCCTGCCAACTTGCTACCAACTGCCCAGCTCTCTGGTCACTATTAGTTCCCACACTCTGAGTCCCGGGAGACGGGTCTAACCCGCAATTTCAACCTGGCCTTGTGCCCAGGGAGGGTTTGCTCTGTCTAGGGGTAACAAGACCGTGATAACAGGGGTCTGCCTGTCACGCTGGTCACTATTAGTTCCCACACTCTGAATCTGGGGAGATGGGTCTAACCCACAATTTCAACCTGGCCTTGTGCCCAGGGAGGGTTTGCTCTGTCCAGGGGTAACAAGACCATGATAACAGGGGTCTGCCTATCACGCTGGTCACTATTAGTTCCCACACTCTGAATCTGGGGAGACGTGTCTAACCCACAATTTCAACCTGGCCTTGTGCCCTGGGAGGGTTTGCTCTGTCCAAGGGTAACAAGACCATGATAACAGGGATCTGCCTGTCATGCTGGGGACTATTAGTTCCTACACTCTGACTAACTAAACCTCAGTTCTTCATAAATTACCCAGTCTCTGGTGTTCTGTTACATCACCAGCAAGTGTAAAAAAAACCCAAACACCCATAATTAGGTGTGTGTCTGTGTGGCCAGCAGATCCAGCTCCTTCTGTTGGTCTCTATATTTGGGGTTTGAGAGGAGAAAGTTTCTGTTCCTTGCCTTAAGGTGTCATTGCCATAGCAACCGACGTCTCCAATCCCAAGGTCATCCGCCATTAGGAGGAGAATGTTGGGCCCGGATCCCGATGCATCACTGCAGGCGGAAGGCTGTAAGCTCAGGAACACGCCAAGCACCACGGCCAGAAACCTGAAATACAAGTTATAGAAGGGGTAGTTCATGGCGGGTCCCACCTCATTTACAGAGCTTTGGGGAAAGGGAGGTTGGTAGCATTGGCTCAGGGGGCTTTGGTGTCACGGTCACACTTCAGCTTTAAGCACATTTCTTAGGCATTTGGTTTTCTTTTTCGGTTCAAGATAACTCATGAAAGACATCCGGTTAAAGATGGTAACCTGGAAGAAATGGCTAGACCCTGCTCCTAGGAGAATGCTTTTCTCTCTTTGCGTGAATTGGATTTGTGGAACGTATTTGGGTGCTGAGTCACATCTCAGTGATTCTGGAGGCAGGAGGATCGCGAGTTCAAGGCCAGAGGCAACCTTGGTGACTTAGCAAGACCGAAATGAAAAATAGGACCATGCTTTGACCAGCTGCACAGAGGAAGTTCCTGTGTGGTCTGTCAACATTGTTTTGGAAGCTCTGGAGTCTCCTGTCCAGTGGCAGTGCCTGCCATGGCTGGAAAGCCTTATCTGCGATTTCTTAAAGCGTATGGGTCAAATGTCCAGTGCAACTATGGCCCCTTCCCCTTCTCCTACTGCCTCTTCCTACTCCTTTTTTCTTATTATTAAATAATCAAAGGGCTGGGGTTTAGCTCAGTTGGTAGAGCGCTGCTATGTGCTCTCTGATGCCCTTGGTTTGATCCCCAGCACTGCAAAAATGGGAGAAGGACGTGGCAATCCACTCCCAATGCCATCCTGAGACAATCAGACATTGAAAACCTTATGAAGGTCACTATGAGTTGGACACGACTCGACAGCACCTAACAACAACAAATAGCTGAACTGTGTTGACCTTGGGGATTGGTGGCTCCTGGTTGGGAGAGATACATCCAGTGGGCACAGAAGGGACACCAGGTTAGCTGAGGGCAGTGGGAAATTCCAGGAAGCATGGGAAGTCTCAGTCCATGGAAAGGCACCACGCATGGTGGTGAGAATATGAAATTACAAAAGACTGACCTTGTAGCCCACTGATACTGCTGAGAAGTCGGTCTTTTGAGGTGATGGAGGTTCCATCCCAGAGCACAGACCCCCATTGGTGGGCATCACGAGGAAGTGTTGTCACAGGAGTGGTAGCTTCCAAAGTGTCCCCAGTATTACTACCCTGTTCATCAGTGTCACCCTGGTTATTTGTTTTTGTTGGGTGCCATAGAGTTGGTGTCCAACTCATAGCGACCCAATGTACAACAGGTGAATCACTATTGTTGTCCTTTTCTGCTATTTGTAGTATTTTCAATGGCTGATTGATTTTTGGGAGGGGGTGCCAGGTCCTTCTCCCAAGCCTGCAGCACCTGGTGTTCCCAGGCGGTCTCCCATCCAAGGACTAACCAGGCCCGACCCTGCTTAGCTTCTGAGATCTGATGGGATCAGATGCCACAGGGCTACTGCTGCAGGCAATGGACATAGATAGTGGGGCAGAAAGGTCCCTGCCCCCAGGGGGATGAAGTCTAGACGTGAGCTGAGCCTCTAAAGGTGGTTTGCATTAGAGGCTCCCCGGCTCCTCGTGGGTCTTGATGCACATTTGGTTTGGGAAGAAAGAGATCGACTTCTTTCGGTAGCTAGGTGGGATGTTCCCCATTTGGGAGAACCTGGAGGGCATCTACTAACCACGGGCCTTATTGTTCATCTCCCGATGCGTGGTCAGGTCCCACCTGAGCAAGGCCACTTGGTTATCGATGCATTCTGAGAAAGGGCCAGGAAGAAATGCGGAAGCAGAACCACCACACAAAAGATGGACCCGATCCTTGCTTACCATGAAGCTTCCAGAGATAACATGCTCGCGCCTGCTGTGTGCTTCCTGCAAGAAACAACGATGTTCAGAGCCACACAGACATTAGAAACTGCACTCCTCCCCCAGGTAAAACAGTCAGGAAGTGACCAAGGGGGACTTTGGCTTTCTGTGAGATTTCAACACTAGAAGAACTTTAAGACAACGGCCAGAACCTCATGTCAGAATGTTTCCCTCAGTTGCAAGGACTGGTTAAATAGTTTTGAGAATACGGTTGGGCTCCTTGATGCACGCCTGACATCTCAGTGAGTTGGGAGGCTGAGGCAGGAGGATCGCGAGTTGGAGGCCAGACGCATCTTGTGCAACTTGGTGAGACCCTGTCTTGAGATAGGAAATAAAAAGGGCTGGGAGGGTGGCTCGGTGGTGGAGCGATTGCCAAGCATGCGAGAGGCCCTGGGTTCAACCCCCTAGCCATGCAAAACAAAAGAACAATAAAAAGAACAATAAAAAGGATCCAAAGCACGTGTCTAGAAAGAGGCTTTGGTCTCTGTTACAACCAATCCACTCTGCATTGTACAGCCAGTGTGGCCATAGGCAATACATAAATCCGTTGGTGGTGTTGTCTTCTGCAAATTCTTATTTGTACAACCTCGCAGAAAGTAGGGACTGTGCCATGGACCATTAGCTTCTGATTCCTGATATAGCTGGTAGAAGTATCATGGGAAGGTAAAATTAGGTGACAAGAGTATTGATAGCCAGGGACCCCCAAAAATATATATAAGTTTTGAAGAGCAATGTTTATTCAAAGCCACTGAAATGTAAGACTGTAACGCAAGACTTCCATGGTTAAGGACTTTATCGTAAGAAAAATAACTGAGATGCAATCAGATTTATATCAAATGATGCTCAAGCCAACATTTCTTGAAATGGAAGTTTCAGGTAACATAGGCATTCGGCAATAGGGGATTTATGTAATACGTTGTTGTATATATGATCTATTTATATGTAATTATAATGTACGCTATAAGAAAATGCCTGTGATAGATTGATAAGGAAATATGTTGTTGCTGTTGTTAGGTGCCGTCGAGTCGGTATCCGACTCATAGTGACCCTCTTAGGGTTTTCAGTGGCTGACTGTTTCGGGATTGCCTTGGGAGTGGATTGCCAGGTCCTTCTCCCATTTTTTTGCGGTGCTGGGAATCGAACTCGGGACCTCAGAGACTGCAGCACAGTGCTCTACCCACTGAGCTAAATCCCAGCCCCTAAGTAAATATAGGATTCTGAAATATGGCAAGTAGAAGGCAGGAGTAGAGGGTCACTCCGGTCATCCCAGCCAGTCGGGAGGCTGAGGCAGGAGGATCTCAGGTTCAAGGCCAGAGGGAGCCTGTGCAATGTAGTAAGACCTGTCTCAAGATAAAACAATAAAAAAAGTTGCTGGGGGTGCAGCTCGCTGGTGGAGCACTTGCAAAGCATGCACAAAGCCCTGGGTTCAACCCCCACGTACTGCAAATAATTAAAATAAAATAAAATGTACCATCTAATTCCAATTTTGAAGACAGGAAGAATACACAGTAACATGTTAGCAGTAGTTACCACTGAGATAATGTGCCATTTAGTTACTATTTTGTGAGTGGTTCTAGTCTACAGACAGTGTGAATTTTTATTGGAAAAAACACCATGCTAAAATCACTAGTGAATATCCCATATTATAATTATATCTACTATGCTATATTATGTCAAAACAAGGGTTTTTATGGCTAATTGTTTTGGAAGTGGCCTGCCGGGTCTCCCTAGTCTGTCTTAGTCTGGAAGCTCAGCTGAAACCTGTCCACCATAGGTGGCCCTGCTGGTGTGTGAGACACCAGTGGCACAGCTTTCAGCATCACAGCGACTCATAAGCCCCACAGCACGACAAACTGACAGACACATGGGGGACCAGGTGAATAGGAGGCAAACTTTCAAAAGATGACACATTTTAAGTTTAATTGCAGTGGCATCAATCTGTAGCCAAGCATGATAGATCATGGTCACGTTTGCATCAAAATTACACCTACAAACGACTTGCACGAACCCCCTCTCTGCTTAAAAATGAAAGCACAGGTGGTTGAACAAGGCTTTGAATCCTCCCAACTCCACCAATTTTCTATCGGTGTAAGAAATAAAATAAAACGGATATCACGTGCCAGAAAAACAGGGCTAGGGGGGGCGCTTAAAACTTCCCAGTGTGCCTGATTTCCTCTTGGTGAACAGTTTTAAATTGATTTCCTAGTGACGTGTGCAAACCAAACCCTTGAGTGTATGTACTAGCAAGGAAGTGCGTCTGATTTCCCATCTCTGTTTCCCAAGTAATAGATGGCACGTGATTCCTAGAAGAAGCTCTGTGGATTCCTAGGGGCAGAATTCGAACACCAGGATTTGCTGAGAGGGCGAGACTTTTATATGAAATGATATTGTTGTTGTTGTTAGGTGCCATTGAGTCATATCTGACTCATAGCGACCCTTATAGAGTTTTCAATGGCTGACTGTTTCGGGATTGCCTTGGGAGTGGATTGCCACGTCCATCTCCCATTTTGTGGTGCTGGGAATCGAACTCGGGACCTCAGAGACTGCAGCGCGGTGCTCTACCAACTGAGCTAAATCCCAGCCCCTATGAAATGCTATAAGGAAAGGAAAAAGAGTCAGATTGAAACTGGGCAGTGGAATAAGACTTGTCCTTCAAAGAGTTAAAAACGGGCTCTGGGGATAGCATGGGCACTTGGAATGATAGCTATAAACGGACCACACGATCTCTTTGCAGATGAAAGAATCCACATTGCCTGAGGGTCCTAACCCAGGGAATAGGTCCCTGTGAGAGGCCGGTGGCTTATCCATCAAAAGTATTAGATCCAGTGGCCAAAGAGTGGCCTCCCGGGCTGTGGGCAGTGGCCTCCTGTGTCCTATTGATAGAGGAGGCAGATAGATTAACTGTGGAAATAGGAGTCCCTGTCACATTCCTGAGTCCCTTGCTGCTTGTCCCACCCGCTCGTTAACTCCCTCCTGCCTGTTTTTGCCCCCCTGTAATCATGGCGGCCATCTTAGCCTAGTCCACTTGTGGATGGTCGCGTGGCTCTACACACGTGGTTAATTCACGTGAGATATGGCGACCTTCATCCTGCTGTCAACTATATACCCTCAGGAGGACAGAGAGAGTGGAGGAGCCCAAAGATAGGATTTGTTTCCTTGGGGCTGCCCCGCAGGCCTGCAAAAAACTTTTTTGTGTGTATGTGGTACTGGGGGTTGAACCCAGGGCCTCGCGCCTGCGTGCTCTGCAAGTGCTGGACCACTGAGCTGCGCCCCCAGCCCATTTTTTTACTTTTTGAGACAGGGTCTTGCTAAGTTTCACAGGCTGCCTCTGGTCTCAAACTTGCGATCCTCCCGCCTCCGCCTCCCAAGCCGCTGGAATTACGGACGTGCGCCACCCCGGCCGGCTCAAAAAATCTTTTGTGTGTTACCCAAGTTTCTTAGTCTCTCGAGTTACTTATGGTCTCCCCTGCCACAACACGACCACTGGGCTGCACCCCCCAGCCCAGTTTTTGTTTATTTTTGAGTCACACAGGCTGCCTCTGGTCTCGAACTTGCGATCCTCCTGCCTCCGCCTCCAGAGCTGCTGGGATGACAGGCGGGAGCCACTGCGCCCTGCTCACCCCATTTATTAGATAAAGAAATGGCCTCATTCCTGTGCCCTGAACAATACCTTGCCTGACTTGTCTGCCCACACGTTAGATCATTTCGTGCTGTGTCTCAAACAGTATCAGTTGGGAAGCAAGAATCTTTCTTTCCGTAGTACGGGCGTACATCGTACATTGAGTTTGCTCAGTTTTTTGTAAATTTTTAACTGCGCATCTTAATTCATTTCTGTGTCGGGGAATGTGGCAATATTTGAATTCATGTGCACTTATTTGCAGGTGTTGCTTAGCCACAAAGACATGTTCTGAGAATTTCATTTTTGTGCAAGCATCTTGCAGTGGACAGATGCACACAGAGCCAGACGGCAGGGTCTGCCCCACACCCAGGGTGTAGAGTAGATCCTTCAGTTCCCAGGCTGCAGACCTTTTCAGTGCATTACTATACTGAATGCTGCAGGCCATTGTAACAGGAGGGTAAGTATTTGTGTATCTGAATATATCTAAATGTGGGAAAGGTGCAGGAAAAATAGGGTGCAAAAGGTAAGAAAAATAATGGTGCACCTGTATAGGATATTCACATACAGAGCTTTCAGGAATAGAAATAGCTCAACATGGATCTGTGTAGACAGGATATGAAGAGCGAGGCACTCTGACTGTACTTGGCTCTAGCTAGATTTTACAAACCCTGTCTACCTAAGACACAGTGAACTGATAAAAATACTGTTCTTTCTCCGACATCAAGTTAATTTTAGCTCACTGGGAACTATTCCACTTTATAACCTTTTAATGAATGAATTTTTTGTGATGGTTTCTCTCTAAGTTGCATAAGCCGCCTCTGGCCTCAAATTCACTATCCTCCGGTCTCAGCCTCCTTGGTCACTGGGATTACAGGTGTGCGTCACGGTGTCTAGCTCTAAACTTATTATTTTTGTTGTTGTTGTTAGGTGCTGTCGAGTCGGTATCCGACTCATAGCGACCCTCGTAGGGTTTTCAATGGCTGACTGTTCGGGATTGACTTGGGAGTGGGTTGCCAGGTCCTTCTCCCATTTTTGCAGTGCTGGGAATCGAACTTGGGACCTCAGAGACTGCAGCGCAGTGCTCTACCAACTGAGCCAAATCCCAGCCCTCTTTTTTTTTTTAGGAAAACTTTTTGAAGCCAGGCACGGCGGTTGAGGCCTATCATCATGGCAACTTGTGAGGCTGAGGCAGGAGGATCCTGAGTTTGAGCCAGAGGCAGGCTGTCCAACTTAGCGAGACCCTGTCTCAAAATAAAAAATATAAACGGGGCTGGGGTGCAACCCAGTGGTCCAGCGCTTGCAAAGTATGTGTGAGGCTCTGGGTTCAAGTCCCCAAGTACCACGAGAAAACAAATAACAGCTGCAACAGAAAGAGCTTTTTGAGTCCTTTGTAATAAAACTTCAAACACCAATGCGTGGTCAGCAATGGGAATTTTTCAGCTCCATTAAAACCTTATGTGATTCCCATTGTGTATGTGGGGCACAGTTGCTTAAAATGTCATTATGGGGTCCACGGCTGTGTATGCAATCTTAAATGCATTATATAGGTGACTTGTTGTTGTTGTTGTTAGGTGCCGTCAGGTCAGTATCCGACTCACAGCAACCCTACGTACAACAGGTGAAACACTATTGTCAGTGTTTCTCTGCTGTTCATAGGGTTTTCAATGGCTGATTGATTTTTGGGAGTGGGTTGCAGGGTCCTTTTCCCAAGCCTACAGCACCTGGTGTTCCCAGGCGGTCTCCCATCCAAGGACTAACCAGGCCCAACCCCGCTTAGCTTCCAAGATCTGATGGGATCGGATGCCACAGGGCTACAGCTGCAGGCAACTTACAAAGGTATGATAAGACATCAGCTTTATGGCATGTTATAAAGCATATATTATTTATCCTCACAGGATTATCCACATATATGTTAACTTTTTTGTTGTTGTTTGCTTTGTTTTGTTTTTTAGTGCTGGGATCTAATCCAGGTCCTTGCATCTGCTGGGTAAATTCTCTACCCCCGTGTTATGCCCTTGGCCCTGTATGAGCTTTTTGCAGAAAAAGGAAAATATATGAATGGGTTTTCCTCATACTTCTGGGGAAAGAGATTGATTAATATTCTCTCTCTCTCTCTCTCTCTCTCTCTCTCTCTCTCTCTCCTCTCAATTTTGGCTGGTTATGTTCAAAGGAAAGACTGATCTCTCTCTCTCTCTCTCTCTCTCTCTCTTTCCTCTCAATTTTGGCTACTTATGTTCAAAAGAGAGACTGATCCCTCTCTCTCTCTCTCTCTCTCTCTCTCTCTCCTCTCAGTTTTGGCTGGTTATGTTCAAAGGCAGATATTAGCTACCGAGTCAAAGCTGGAAAGTTCTACAAGATGTAATCAGATGCAGTCCAGGTCCCACCTCTTAAACAACGGGAGCCTGCCGGGTTACACAAAAGCCGTCTATTCTTCAATCCCAAAGAACTCAGCCATTGCAGCCCCCGGACGCTGCCCATTTCCCGCGCCCCGGCTCTCTGCTGCCAGGCTGACCGTCCCCTAAAGCCAGCAGAGAAACCAAGAAAGACCGCGCACGGAGGCCTCCCACTTTGCCTTTGATTCACAAAGGCGACCACAGCCTCCCTTCCCCCCTGCCCTCTGGCCTTTTCCTCTGCGGTGGGCGCTGTTCCCAAACCGGACCCAGCCTGTCATCCCTGCTTCCCGCAGACATTCTTGGCCCAGCAGAGTCCCCACACTCAAACCCTAGCCACGGTTACCCTTCCCACGGGGAGCTGCCTTTCTGTCTCCCCGGTTTCCCTTTGCATTAACTTCAGAAATCCCTCCACAACGAGACTGCCCTCAGTGCCTCCACTGACAACTTTTTTTCTTTTAAAAGAAAATTGCTTCTAAGAAAAACCTGCCACTTGGGCTTCAAAGGCTGCCTCGCGTGCCAAGGAAAGCAAGCTGCCACCGCTCCCCAGATCCCCGCAGGGTAAACGGAGGCCCCTTGGTTACCTGGAGGGCAGTGTGGTCGGGCCAGGCCCGCTCTGACTCCACCGCTGTCTGGCTCCTCAGCTGCAGACCCGGCCCACAGGTCCCCAGATTCCACGGGAACCACGTGAAGGTGTCCGGGTGGGGGTCTGTGGGGTGCCACGCATCAGCTGCCGGCCCCCCCTTCAGGATGCCCCACAAGCTGTCCAGGTCTTCTTTCCAAGTCCAGACCGGCCCGGGAGGACTCGGGGCTGCTGTTGCTGCAGCCCTGGGTGTTTCTGAGACAAGACGCTCCAAAGGCTGGAGGCTGGCCCGCGATCCAGCCCACACAGGGCCCTTGGCGCCCGCCTCCCACACAGGAAACCCGTGGCCTTGGACGTCTTTCTCGACTGGTGGCTCAGCAGCCCTTGATTATTTTTCTTTTCTGGCGCTTGCAGAAAAGCAAAAAGGAGGCAGGAAATTCCTTCTCCATGGCGGGAGAGCCCCGGGCTGAGTGGCCGTGACGTCAGACCTGTCACAGTAGGAAGTTCCTCCTGCCTTCCTGCAGGTTTTGCTCCTTTTATCTGTCTCCTGGGGAGAATCCTGGTTCATAGTGCCACAGACTCGGTGTTGGGATCCACCAGACATCACAGGGCTCCTTTTAAACAAGAACTCTGTGCCCGCTTCTAGGAGTTGAACCATAAAAAAAACTCAGCGATCAAAATAATAATAATAATAATAATGATGATGATGATGATGATGATGATGATGATGATGATGATAGTTGTTGTTGTTAGGTGCCGTCGAGTTGGTATCCGACTCATAGCGACCCTCTGTACAACAGGGGAAACACTATTGTCAGTGCTTCTCTGCTGTTCATAGGGTTTTCAATGGCAGATTGACTTTTGGGAGGGGGTTGCCAGGTCCTTCTCCCAAGCCTACAGCTTCTGGTGTTCCCAGG
>VMDO01037085.1:0-14613 GCA_007922755.1 Pedetes capensis | reverse complement strand
TAGCGACCCTCTGTACAACAGGGGAAACACTATTGTCAGTGCTTCTCCGCTGTTCATAGGGTTTTCAATGGCAGATTGATTTTTGGGAGGGGGTTGCCAGGTCCTTCTCCCAAGCCTGCAACTTCTGGTGTTCCCAGGCGGTCTCCCATCCAGGTACTAACCAGGCCCGACCCTGCTTAGCTTCCGAGATCTGACGGGATCAGATGCCACAGGGCTACCGCTGCAGGCTCAGCAAAAGTAGCCTTCATAAATGCTGTGACAAGACAGGATAGAGCCTGTTAACACCAGCTCTGAGGGTCATCTGAGAAGGCTTCCAGGAAGAAGTGGCATTAGAGCTGAGCCTTGAATGATGAGGAAATGGGAAGAACAGATTTCTGCAGGGAAGTATGAAGAAGTGGCCAGATGATAGTTGGTGCAAGCAGAGGGGCAGACTGGAGTCGAATTGGAAAGGCCCTTAAAGGCCATATTCTGGAGCTAGGCTCTTTCACTATGTGATTTTTGCGCAAGAGATTAACATGATCAAAACTGTGTTTGCTAGGCAAAACTCAGGGGACCACTGAGAGAGGGGCAGAACTTGGTTAAGAGATCAGTAGGGGGCCTGAGAAGGTCACCTTAATGACCTAGTGGTGGCAAGGTGAGGGCTTGAACTTGAGGGTAGACATTGGAATGAAGGAAAAAGGTTTGGTTTTCTCTTTCTTCTTTCATCTTCTTTCTTTCTTTTGTGCTGGCCCTTATTTTGCACCTCCCTCTAGTTTCCAGTCTTCCCTGCCTGTGGTCTAGGCATTCCTGGGGACTCTGGGCTAAAGAAGCTGCTGAGCCCAAGGTTTAGGGCAAATGCTAAAACTAAAAACTGGGCCCAGATCTCCATTTCCTTTCTCCTGCCAGTGGGCTGGGATTACTCTGGTTATTATCTTACTGCAAACTACCACCCACTTGTAAACCTAAGAAATTATCTTAAGGGCTGGGGATGTAGCTCAGTGGCAGAATGCTTGCCTAGCATGCGCAAGGCCCTGGGTTTGATCCTCAGCCATGCAAAGAGAAAAAAGAATTTATTAAAAAAAAATAGGAGGTAAAATAAATGGCATTTTCCATCATACCTAGAAACTCTACAAATTAAGTCTTCTTTTGTTTAAGTGCACTTATAGGGATGAGAATGAGAACTTCAAGTGAGTTCTGGATAGTTCAGTGTTAACAATGCTCCGGGAAATGTTTCAGTTATGCGCATTGACTTTTCCTCTATTTCAACAAAGTATGTCATGCTTTGGAAAATACATTGCTGCATCTTGGTTTTAAACAAAGATAGCATCCCTTAGCAGCCTTCAATTTCCTGTTCCCTCCTCTTCCCTCTATGCAGTAAGATATCATTTGGCCCCAGGAGCATTTTTCCTTTACATAGCAGAGCCTGAAAGTGATGTCATTCAGACTTGGCAGAGTGCTGTGCTTTTTACAGGACCTAGGGACCTCCGTGGGCTGGTCACTTCGGGGTTCATTTGTTAGGGGTTTTTCATATATGTATATATATAAACGGAGCAACCAACTGTCCAAATGCACTTCAGCATTTGATGTGTTGACATTGGTATATATTAGCATTTCTTTTTCTTTTCTCTTTTTCACACTAGGTGAGACTCTAGCAAAGTGCTACACGTATAAGGTTAGAAACTGATCATTACCATGTTTAGGCGCACAAGAGATGAGTTTTACATCTCCAAGCCCTTGTCATAACACTTTACTCTGTCAGTTCACACTGACAGGAGAGCAAGTCATGCCCACCAATAGGACAGTCACTCTGTAGGGCCGGCACTGGAGGAAGAGAAACTAAGCCTGCCCTGCATCCCTCCATTGTGGCCCTCCTTTGTGCAAAGGTCTGATCATTTCTGTCATCTGAAACAGTCTTTGATTTAATGGGCAGAAATCCAGGAGTAATTAAGACAATAATAGTACACACCCAACAAGAAAAACATGCTGTGTTTAAAGAAGAAATCCCAGCAGCACTGAAGGCAGAGATTCTGCGTCTTTGAGGAGGGAAAGAGATCTTGAGATCAAAAGACACAGCCATCAATGACTTACTAAGCTCCTCTTTGGCAGAAAGGAAAAATTTACTAATTCATTCTACATCTTTTCTGGTGAGATCATGGTGGTGAGAGAAGACTTGAAAAATTTCCTCAAAGTTCTGTTTTTTCAAAGAACTATTTTTCATCATAACTAATTTTATAAAGTAAAATAACATTTACCAAAGGGCACTTTTTGGTTTAATTTGATAGTAGGGCAGGCATTGTTATATAGTTACCAGCCACTACTAGCCTTTGCTTGAACTCTGAAAAAAAAAGCCTTTACAAATAACACAGTAGAAGCTTCATAACACGATTCCAGTTGTTTTCTTTCTGTTAAATCTGTAACTCTATCCTGATTTTATCTCTCTGAAGACTTCTGGATATTTACAACATAAGGAAAGTCTTGTTTCCCTAACTCAAGGCCTTCACACACAAAAAAAACACAATTATAAAAGGCATTTCTATTTAAAATAAAAATACAAAGTTCTAGAAAATGTCTTTGTAGTGTACAAAGTTTCAATTCACCTTGATCCCCTACTATCTATTTCCAAAGATTCATTCACAATTATTTTCCAAAAAAACACTTTCCTAAAATTATTCCAAATATCTTGGTATGCATAATCTCCTTGTTGAGTATCCGCAGTCTAGAGCTAATTTATTTTTCTCAGCTGCGCCTTAAGACCCACCAAAGCTATTGCTAAACTCTCCTCCCCAGCTGACTATAATTATTTCTTATCAAGGTAATTTCTGAATGTTACATGGAGGGAAACAGAACGAAAAATATGTGCTGTTTTTCTGAAAATATCGGCTTTAACAACAGTTATTTCAGAAGTGAAAAAAAAAAAAAAAAACAGGTGGTGTGTATTTCTTTTCTGGTTCCTATTTGTCCAGTAAGAAGTTGCCTGACTCCTCAGTTGGTGAACTGTGTCCCCCCTTTTTAATCCCAGGATGACCTTCCAGCCATTTTTTAGGGCAATTTTGTCCTGTGAGTTTTCTCAAGTTGGAAGGGCCTAATAAATGAGAGGCCATTTGCAGAATCAGGGTTTGCTTCAGAGGCCCTAAGAAAATCCTTGAGACACCATATTTGAAAAATATTTGAAGATTGTTCACTTGAGTAAATACGTAAGCCTGCCCTCCCTCACTTTCTCGGGCCTGTAGCCATATTACTCACCCTCAAAGAATTTATCAATATTCAACTGGCTCTCTAATTTGCTGATGTAGCAAAAGGAGTTTAATAAAGAAAGCTGTTGCCATTTTTCTTTAGAGGACATGTCACAAATTCAACTTACATATTAGAGAGTGCTGGAATCTTCTGAATTTAGGTAGGGAAATGAAAGTTTACTTACAGCAACCCAGGCAAGTTACCCACCAAGCTGATCCGTAAAAGCCCCCCAAAAGCCTTTTACTTCAAGGACACCAGAGTTTCATAAATGATCTGAGGATTTAGAAGCCTGTTCAGTCATGTCTGACAGCCCGGCAACCTTTCTGCTCTGTCCACGAAGAGTTTTGACGATGTTAAGAGGGAAATTGTAGCTCATAATAATCGTTTTTAGCGCCCACCAAAACCATACATATTACCAGGCATTTAAAAACCCTTTGCTGAAAAGAAAAGCTTGGTCTGTAAAACGTTGTTGGTTAACTTTTCAAAACAGCTTTGCAAACCCTGGAAGCGTCTACTGCCCTGCCCTCTTACATCGCTGCCCCCCTCCAAAAAAAAAAAAATGAAAAAAAGAAAAAGGAAGGAAGGAATGAAGGAAGAAAGGAAAGAAAAGAAAATCCGAAGACACCAGCGAAAGGCCACGCAACGCTTGCAACGCCTTGAATCTTTGAGATCGCCCATGCAAAGAAATTATTTTACATCAGCTGTACAGAATAATTACAGCAAAAATGCATTCGAGAGTTCAGCAGCCCAAGACACCCTAGCGCTGAGCACGGCACAACCCGTGCTTTTATTTTTCTACACTGATTTTACGTGTGTGTGCTTGCGCGCGTGTCTGTTTCCGCTGTTGCTGTATTCTTTCGGCACCTGGTTGTTTTGTTTTGTTTTGTTTTGTTTTCCCCCAGCGCCCACAGACTGTTTCTGACGACCCTGCGCGCAGTCTACAGGCTGCAACAACTTCGGTTTCCCTCCAGGAGTGTTGGGAACCCGGGCCGCGGCCGCAGCGACCAGCGCGCGGCTCAGCTCCCCGCGGTCGACGTGTTTCCCAGCTAAGTCAGCAGCTCAGCACAGCCTGCCGAGCCCCAGTCTGGCCAGGGGTCGCTGAGAGCCGCCTGGGCTGCAGCCCCTCCCTTCTGTTCCGAGACTAGCGCCCTGGGCAGCTCACCTGGCCCAAGGTTCCTGCGGCCCCTCCGGGCCTGCGTGGGGGTTCCCGGGGTTGTGTCACACCGGCGCTACCCATTGCCCTACCCACCCACATCCCTGTGTTTTTGAGCCCTCCTTGCCCAATGATTTGTCCCATCCGGGACAGGGGGAAAGAAAGAAACCGAAGTCTTTTTCTTAGCGTTCAGGCGCTGTTTTCTAAGGGATTTCTCCCAGAGTTTTTTATGATGCCATTTTGCAAATGTACAAGAAAGTTGAATGAATGGTACAAGGAACATCTGCTTACTCCGCAGCAGGACACAGCCACCGTTAGTGTATTGCAATACTTTCTCTCTTTTTCTGTCTGAATTTGTGCGTCTGATAACTGCGCCATTTGAAATTTGCAGACATCGTGACGTTTCACCTCTTTACCCTTAAGCATGCATCTTCCGAGAATAAGGACACCCTCCTACTTACCTTCCATACCATTTTCACACCTAGGAAATAGCATCGTCCCCCAAAGCATCTAGCATTCAGATGGGTTCGCTTCCCTCCTGTTTCCACACTGTAAGTCTGAAAATCAGTTCCCTTGCTTGGACTGGACACATGTGTAAACAGTTGTTCTGTCCTCCACCCCAAAACGGATGGTAGGACATAAGGGCTGGTCCTGTCCCATGGGTTTCTCTACCTGAGAGCTTGGAAGAGTGGCCAGGGCAGGGGAGCCCCAACAGATTGGCACTGCAATGTGTCAAGAGCACTACATTCACGCAGTCTGAGATCCCTGGTTTTCTCTCCCAAATCCTTTCAGGCGCCCCAGGGATGTACAGTGCCCTCCTGTTAGCTCAAAGGACAGAAGCAGGGGACCGATGAGCTTAAGGTGGCCTCTCTCGGGCTGGTCTCTGAGCGCGCGCGCTGTGCTACCTTGTGCCCTAGGCTTTGCCATTTTCCATTCTCCCCCCCCCCTCTTTTTTTTTTCCCTCTCCCTCCCTGAGCCTCGCTATTTGGCTCTGTATTTTGGTTATCATGGGCGTCCTGTGCCCTTCTGGGCCCTTCCCGCCCGTGGGCCAAGGCTGTGGCGCTCCGCGCCGGCACTCCCCACCCCCTCCCTTCCCTACCGCTCCCTCTTTCCCCCTCCCTCCTTCCGCCCCCGGGCCCCGGAGAGTAGCGGGAGAGCAGGGGGGCGGGGACACGAGCAGCGCCTGGCCACGCCCCGCGAGCCGGCTTTTTCTAGGGCCGCTCCAGGGGGCTGTGCGCTGGCTGCTCCCGCTCGCCTCCCGGGGCGCGCAGCTCCGCTGGGCTCCAGCCTCCTCCGCCGCCCCTTTCTCCGAGCTTTGGCGGCTGCCTGCAGGACAGCGCACCCGCGGCGCCGCCACCTCGGCTCCCGGCTCTGCGTCCTGGTCGCTCAGTGCCAGGCACCCCGCGTCCTGCGCCCTGGCGATCGGATCTACCACGTCCTGGGCCTCCTCCCCGCCCTAGTCCTCCGCCCTCTCCCGCAGTCTGTCGGTCGATCTGTCTTTCTGCCTCCCCACCCACCTCGTTCTCTCTCTCTCTCTCTCTCTCTCTCTCTCTCTCTCTCTCGCTTGCTTTGCTCTTTCGCTAGCACTCCGACGCGGGCGAAGCGGCTTCGCAGGAAAATCCCAGAAACCTTTGCAAAAAGCTTACAATGAAATTTAAGAAGTTCTTCGATTTCGGCGCCATTTTCGAGTGGAGCGAGAGGTGACATGCGATTTTTTTTAAAAAAGGGACTTGTTGCCTGGCGTGGTTCCCCATTGCCATGTTGGTTCCGACCGACTAAACCAGATGTGGGGCTAATGCTGACAGAAGTTCTGTGGCGCTTGGGGATTGGAGAGCTCCGTTAGGGGACGGCGGGGCGGGGGGGGGGGGGGGGGGGAGGCAAACAGACCTTTAAAATGTTTAGCAAATTGGTGTGGTCGGGAAAATTCTCAGGAAACGGGCTGAGCAAAAGCGAACATGGAGGGGCCGGTAGAGAAAACAGAGTGAGGGGCAGGGGCCGACTGTCAGCCTCACCAGGGTGGGGAGTGACTGGTTTTGACACAATGTAAATGGACTTTTGGCGACTTTTCATTTGTAAGCAGTAAGATATGTCTTCGGAAGAAAGGCGAGATTCATTTTACATGGTTTCTCCTGAATTAAAACAGTCAAGGTCGTTTTTCCTGTAGGAGACTTGACATTGGGAAAGTTTGGCTGGAATGCGCTGAGGGCAGGTACATCCTGTGTTTCGGATGTGGGGGTACAGGGCATCTGCAAAATTAAAAGACAAAACATTGTAAAATATGAACAGAGGAAGAGGCGTATTCTTTGGCTCTTAAATCATCTGGCCCAACACAGTGCAGTGGAGAAGGGGGTGGGGCTATAGCAACTTGAAAGTATTGATTCTTTGTCTATTGTATCAGCGAATGACCCTCTCCTGAAGTGACAAGACTCCTCTTTGTACCCTCGTTTCGTAAGTAAAGTTCAGTCTAAGGGGAAATACATAAACTTGGGGAGCAAGGTGGCTTTTTAGGAACATAAGTCGTTGTACTGTCACGGGGAGAGAAAAAAAGGGTTAACTGAAAGATACAAATGAATTCGATTCCAGTGAGTTAGTTTAGGAAGCAATCTGGAAGGGCCTTTGACGCTGTTATTTCCAATGAATTTTTGTTCTAAATAGTCGATTAAGAATATGTGAAGTTAGGAGTGACTTCAACATCTGATGTGATGGCTGACATATTTGTGTGGAACATAAAATATTTGATTGGGAAAAGTTACAGATTTCTAAAGTATAATTGTATATTTGCTAAACATGTTTTTTTTTTTCTTTTTAAGGGCAACCAACGAAGTTTTTTCTCCATTAATCCCAAAGGTCAATGTAAAAGTCGTTTGCCTATGTAGCCAAAACAAGATGGAATTTAGACACTTAATTGTGTCCATTTAGGGAGTGGCATTGTTATTAACGGCTTTGTTTATCATGACATATACAGTGTATTTGTTAGTACTAAATTTCAGTCTGTTGTGTTATAATTTTGTGCTTAGTCTCATTAAATATTCTGCACATATAATTAACTAATTCCACACTTAACATTCATTGTACTGGTTTTGAAAAACCAACATAACTTTAAAATGAAACAAATCATTTAGCAGATTTGGATACATTAAATGTCTATTTATTTGTATGGAAATGTATTTTAACTCTCAAAGCTACTATTTGGCTTTGATTTAATTTTTAGGTTGGCGATTAACAATTTAAGGATTTTTATTCCTTATACTTCACTTGGACATCTTGTTTAAACAAAAAGAGAGGAATGGATGTCGCTGTTGCTAATATGTGTCCATTTTAAAAAGAAAAAGTGGTATCTAATGAGTTAATCATTAAGGAGTAAGCACAAGGCCGGCCATTTCAGGACATGAAAGAATTTCTGTGGAGCTGCTTGAGACAGGAAGGAGCGACTTGACATCAAGTATTTAAACTTTTTGTGTCTTGATAGGTGACATTGATAGATGTAAATTATTTATAAATAAGTTTGAGTCACTAGCTGATATGGATACCTCTGGGTATTTCATCTACAGAAAAGTCTCCTCATTCTTTACCCTTAAAAATAACTCAAAGCACCGTGTTTATTGTAAGAATGGAAGAGGACATCTGATTCTTGTGTGGAAGGATCTGTGTTTCACAACTATGGTATGCTATACGTTATCAACTGAAGCTACCAGCGGGGTTTTGGTTATCTGCTTTATGTCATCTGCGTCTATTTCCAATAAAGGAACAGGTTTTTTGGTAAAAATGGGAACAATGAATGAGACTTATAATGTGCAGCAGGAAGAAGTTTCGCCAAAACTTTGAAGCTGGCAAGAGTGATCCAGAGGTTGCCAAATTGTCTTAATTTATTTAATCTTATTTTCATCTACTTTTAGAGGTAAGATTCTCTCCCAGCCTGATTTCTATCTCCCATAGTTCCACTTTTCACCCCTACACTTTTCTAATCATGCTGGGGTGGGAGGGTTGAGAGTCATATCCTTCACCCCACCTGCAGATCCTAGAAATCAAATGGTGAAGTCGTATTAAAAAAGTACATCAATTTGGAGTGATGTGTTCTAATTATAAATTTTACTTCACCCTCCGCCTTGGACGAGGCGGGGTGGGACTTCCTTCCGGTCACCAAGACTTTCTTCACACACAGGTATGCCAGAGCGGACCCCCCTTCCTTGACTCCGAGGGGATGCAGCAGCAATTCATGTTTTGAAGTGGTCTAAACTGTTCAAAACGTGAGGCGCTGCTATACCCCCTTGAGGGGAAGGTAGGAAGTGGGGGATCTGCCACCACAAGGGGCCTGAACGCCAGCTCTGGAGCAGGTAGGTGAGCGCGGAGGGTTCCGTCCCTCTTCCCCACCCTGGTGGCCAGGCCTTAGGGAAGGGCAGCATGGCACTGTTCCACCCGAGGAGCAGGGTAGGGGTTAGCCACGTGAGCGTGAGCGGGGCAGTGCCTTTCAACCAGGGACACGGTGCTTCGCACTCAGCCGTGCCCTAGCAGCGGGAACAGTACTGCAGTGAGCAATCAGGGCTCTGGAGTATTGTTTCTGCTGCCAGGGTAAGTCTGGGACTTTCGTCTGGGCCCCCCCACCAGGTAAGTTGTCAGTCCCTCACCTGCTGCAACCGCAGGAAGCACAGAGAGTATACATGAGTATGTTTGTCCTCCCTGACACCTTTGCTGGCCTTTCAATATGTGACTGGGCGTGACAGAGGCTTCATTTTAGCACCCCCTTTTCCCTGCCCAGGTTAAACAGAAGCGACTAGAAACTCCCTTCCTGATCACCACCCATAGGACAACAACGAAGAAAGCTCTTCAGTCCCCAACACCAAAAATGCGTGGGTGGGGGTTCGAAAAGGAGTGGGCGGAGGCAGGAAGGGTGACTACAAGCAGTCCCCACTTCTCCCTGCGGTCCTTTTAAAGGGTTTAGGTGCAGTGGAGAAAAGACTTTGGAGTTCAGGAAAGATTAACGGCCCCTTTCTTCACACCTCCCTCCCTTCCCGCAACCGTGCTCAGGAGACCATGAGGTGGAGAGCCTGCTGGCGGTGAACCCCAAGTGTCATGGGAAGACACAGACCTGCAGGGACCCTAGGGGTGGCTCTGCAGTGAGGCTCTGCGTATTTTTTTAGCATTTTTAGGGGGATTCCCCTCTCCCCCAAATCACCCCAGAATTCCACCCTGTGGGCACCACTCCAAGGACACCCTTGTTACCCACTGGGGCTTCACAAGCAGCCCCAGTGGCAGGGCATTGGCTTGGCAACTAAGGAAATGGCAGCACAGGAGCTGTGGGTTCAGGGGTCTTTGGTGACTCTGCAACTCTGTGAGCACTGGTTAATTAGTGCTGCCCATCTGCAGTCCTCTAAAGCCACCTCCACCCCTCACTGAACTGGCTGAGTCTTCAGTGAGAAAAACACGTCGGAAGTTAACATAGGAACTTGACAGGTGGCCTAGGAAAGAGGGATAGTTCTCTGAGTGAAGCCTTACTTTTCCAGCGAAAGTCACTTTAGATATTTTATCTGGAGCATGGGCAGGTGGAGGACTATTGGAAAACCCGATGGAAGGCGTGGAATCTTTTTCCACTCTGTTATCTTGGAAGACAAACCCCAAACAGAACACACACACACACACCCCTTCCAGTCTGTGTGGGCTGCCTCAAACTGGTCTTGGGGGGCTGGACTTGGGCCTGCAGAGGATCTCCAGTTTGGGGAGGCCAGGAGTTCCGGGTAGTCCAGAGCTGGGAATCAGGCTCTAGCCTCCCGAAACGCTGCTCTCCCACACTCTTGTGCGCCCACCTGGTGCGTTGGGGGTGGGGCGGTTTGGTTCCCTTGCAGCTCTCTCAGACCTTCAGGCTCCCAGAGGTGCTGCGACCCTGTGACCTCTGCCTAGCCTTGGCTCCCCGGGCCACTGCCTGCTGCTCCCAGACCTAGATGCCTGGGCTAGGCTCCAGGCACGCCCCACCCCGCTGGCCAGGGCCCCTCTGGCCCGAAGTCCCCAGGCACAAACGGCGAACGGGTTCCCGCATCCATCTGCCTTCCTTTGCACTTTGGGATTGGAGGAGGGGCACCTTGAGACTCCGCTTCTGCCTCTCACAACTCCTCTCCACTCCCCCATTCCCCCCCCCCCCGCCCGTAAGGTTTTCCTCCAATCCAGAAGGAGACCTTGCCATCCAGTGCAGGAGGCCCCGGCCCTCCAGGGAGGACCTCGACATCACCATCTGGCTCCCTCCACTGGGCGCCTGCAGGACCCAGGTGAGAGTCCGGCTGCTTGGGGACCTCCTGGGGTTGAGGGCTGGGGGTGAGTGATCTGGATTTGGGGGCGTTGCCTTCCAGAATTGAAGCAGCCCTTTGCCCAGGGCTCTCAAGAGGCCCGGAAATTGAGTTCGTCCACTCAGCCCCCTGACTGCGTGGTGCCCCTTTCTGCCTTAAAACATTCCTTGCACCTTTATTTACACAACTGAAGTTGCAGTGTGTCTAGGTTTTCCTCCAAGGACAAAAATGTGAATAAAGCAGTATTTTAGCCAAACATTTCTGTGTCAATTAAGAAGATCGCAATTCGTTCCAGACTATAAATTATGTTTAACAACTCCCTAAGATACTCCTTTAAATTGGTTTTTCAACATTGCTTAATATGCATCATAATGTGTGGGAGACTTGTGTAAAGTGCATCGATTTATAGTCGGCTGATTACTTGATTCCACGTTACCACCTTCAGGGATGCACCTTTCCATTGTTTTCTCATTTTGTCCCAACACATGTTATTTGTTAGGAAGCTGCGTGCACGTGGCATTGTATAAAGTTTATTGGACAGAGGTGGACGTTAAAACTAGGAAAAGCTTAGCCTAACTCTAAATCTAAACTTGGACATTACTGTAAGTCATGGAACAAGATAACACAGGTTACTGCAATGCACTAGAATTGAGCGTAATTTTGTACAGATTTTAATCACAGGAATATTTTTTGAAAGCATCCAGCATCTCATGTTAGTAGTACTGATTTTGTTTTCTAACAAAGGAACACTATCTCAACACTCTTGGTGGGGATCTGAGCACAGAAGACTCCCCGTTTCAAGAAAAGGCAATCATCTTTCAAAGGCTGTAACTCATATGCATTTTTAACTCACTAGATATTGAAAAACACCCAAGTGTCCCATGATGGAGGGGAATATAATCAATCACAAAGTGTAATAGTATTCCTTCTTTAAAATGTTGTGGGGAAAAGTTTGATGATCTGTAAGTCAAAAGAATCCTCTCCCACTATTTCTTTCTTCCTGCTGTCCCTCTATACCCGTGCTGCTTTGTTCCAGTTGGCATGTAAACTTGTTTTTCCCGCCAAATGAGTCAGTCGTGTTGGGAGCATCAATTGATTTGAACAGATGTGTGTCAATGTTACTTGGAAAACTAGATGTCAATAACCAGGGCCACAGACAAAGGCAGTGGTTGCGACTCTGTAGGAATTTATGTGTACACACAGACAAGGACAAAAGTGGAACCCCAAACAGGAAAACAGCTGACCTCACTCCAGTGCTGGGAGATTGAATGATTGTGTGCTGCTTTTGATTTCCACTAATATGGGCAACTGTCCAATTAAAAAAAAAACTAATAAGAACTCTGCAGTGCAAATTGTTTTGCTGATCGTTTAAAACACCATACCTGACAAATCATCAAGGCAGAGGGGACAGCAGGGGCACTGGGTTTGTTCCACAAATCCTGAACTGTAGAGCTCAGGGCGACACTTGGAGGAAACATGATCCTACGAAATGGAAGTCAACATACAGGCAGCTTTCCTGAGAGACGGTACAAGATGAAAATAAAAACAGGTTCAAAAAGCATGCCTGGGGAAGATCAATCAAAGTGTGCTGATAGCAGTTAAAAGAGCGGGCGACTATATCCAAGTTGGCATAGATTTCTGGGGCTCTATTTCCCCATTGGCCAGCAGCATTATTCTCATAACCCTAGAGCTTTATGTACGCATTTGTACTTAGTTATTACACAGCTCTGAAATGAAAAACTACAGCCCAGTTGTAGCAAATGTGTATCTCCCTGTCCCTGTACAGCCTGCTCGTGACCACCCATTAGTTAGTGCCCACTCAATGAATCAGGATCTGCTAGCTCTTAGAATTTCACGTATCTGCCACTTTTGCCTCTCCTCCAGGCTCCACGATTGACCTCTTTGGCAAGTTCACAAGGGCTTAATTCCCAATGGGGATAGGAAATTGACTCATTAAGGGAGGAGCCCCAAAAGATTTCTACTCCCCTGAGCAACTGGTGGGAGCTTGGGGAGGCGGCCCTGGCTTCACAGCTAGAGTCAGGGAGCAGAGAAGAGTGGTGCTTTGAAGTCTGAATCCCCTAAGGCAGCTCCCTCGCCTGTTCTCTGATCTCCACCTCCACTTGCTCTCCAGATTACACTGTGATCCCAAGACCATATCTTTGTGCCATACAAACACAATCTGCAGAATCATCATAATGTAGCATCTTGCCTTTATATCATTCTTTTATCTACTTGTCAAAATTCTTTCATAATTGTTCCTTGCAACAACCTTGAAATATAAGTAAAAGCCACTAAAAAAAATAAAAATAAGTAAATTACAACCAAGAAACTGGTAATTCTTGGAGGTGAAAGATCAGATGGGCTCAGGCCTAGTCTCTGGGGCCTCCTCCTCCTGCCAACCTCATGCTGTGATGTTTATGTCACTGCCTGTTTCATCAGAACCCTCCACAGTAGTGACTGGGGCAGGAAGCGTATGAGTTAGTATGTTTTATTAGAAAAGTTTCCAAGTGAAAGCAGCTAGTCTTATGATGAGCTGAACATTTCCTGGTTGAGGCCCAAGATTGGCCCTAGAATTACTAAGTAATGACTATAAATTATCCAGCTCTGTACAAGCCCGTGTGTAGAAGCCAAAAAGCATGATTTAAATTCATTTAAAATCTCTGGCCCATATGAGATGTTTTCTATAGATTCAGCCAAATTAATCTTATGGGAACAAATGGAATGTCCAACCATAGAAGTTAATTTAGTGACTCACTCAGTAGAACCTCTTTGGCTGTTAAAATTAATCATTACAGGAACTACCTAGAAACCTGGAGAATGCTTAAGATAGCAGATTTTAAAAAACCAAGGCCACAAAATCATGTGAACTCCAATGACTGAAAAGCAGGAGTAGGAACTGGAGGGAACCTACAAAAAAAATACTTGTTACTTAATGATCACAGGATTAGAATGGAAGTTTATTGTTTTTCTACTTTTTCATGTACTTTTTTTCTTTCTTTGTTGTTGTTTTATTGTCTAATGCTATGTTTTTTGTTACACTGGAAAACATAATTCTCTAAAAAGTCTTTAAGGGTCATGAGCAATACAGAAAATTTGGGTCAAGGCTGCACAGACCTCAGACATCTCGGGGATCATCATGTCACGAGATACCAGTGTGCACTTGTGACAGATTGATAACTGAAAGGTCTGGGCGCCACTCCTCTTCATAGCAGTACTTGTGGTAAGTGTTACAAGACCAATTTCTGGAAAAATCAGGAGGAAAGTGGGACCTAAGCAACAGAGAAAGTGGTTGTCATGGGATGGGGGCATGATTTAGTTGTGTTTTTTCATAGGGGTTAATGGGAATGTCTTTGTGTCCTTATTACTTTAAATTTCTGTTCAGTGAATTGATACCCATGGTATGTGATTTTATATTCAGGCTAGAATATTAAAACAAAATTTATGTGCAAGCAAACAACTGGAAAACATTAGCTGTAAGCATTATAGACACAAGGTCATCTTTAATATGTTGAGTCCATATAAGTGGTCAAAGAAAAAAAGTAAATCTACATGAACAGAAAGTCATAGGAAAAGAAATATGCTCATTTCAGTTATTTTAAGGATGTAATTAGCAGTGCCCTGAATGACCAGCAACAAAGAATTTCATAAATAAAACATGGTGTATCTAATACACTGGAACAGGGTGATTTTGTTTAAAATAATGTTTCTGAAAATAACTTTTGTGACATAAGAATGTACTCTTGATAAAATGCTTAGTGATAAACATGCAAATTCTGTTCCCTTCTCTGCAGTCTGTATGCATAGTTTTGTATCAATATACAGATACAAGGCTGGGAGGAAATGCATTAAAACCTTATAGTGCTTATCTCTGAGTTGTGGTCTAATATATTATCAAACAAAGAATGCTTGGGGATGGAGGTATAGCTCAGTGGCAGAAGGCATGCACAAAGCCCTAGGTTCGATCCACAGTAT